>UELV01170572.1:0-37127 GCA_900490015.1 Megastigmus stigmatizans | reverse complement strand
CAGAATATATACCTGTATATACCGACTCCACTGGTCAAATCTAGTAAATTCTGTACTTGACTTCCTACGTATAAGGAGAACCTCCTTAATAGAGAAAAAACTTCTTGAAAATGTGCCGCGACTGCAATATGCGCCAGTGCTGCCACTTGTCAGTACTTATTCACATTTCACATTCACAAATCACATTTCACAATTCACAATCACATTTGCATTCAACATTGTAATAGGGTAAGGCCCTAAAAAATTTGAAGCGGTAGCGACATACAAAGTAAGCTGTGACTATAATAAACTATTTTCTTTTTATGTGTAAATTCAATTTATAAATATATTTGTACGTATAATCACTTATTAAAAGTAATACTTAAACCGCTTATAGGTTATTAATACATTATTACATTTTAAAAACTTTTGAAAAAGAATACATTATTGTTCAACTAGGTATGCAGGCAAACTCAATTATCATTCAATAAGTAACTAGAATTATTTTAATATATTTAGGTTATAATTTAAACATGTGATCTTAACCGATATTTATGAATAGATCGAGTTGCGACTCGCGACTGGAAGCTCGTAGTTTGTGCGAAATCTTCGATTTAAGTAATACCTAATATTTAACTGATTGTTGATTCTATCGTTCCTTTATTATTTTAAAACGGGAAGTAATAAGGCTAGATCGATCTTCATGGAACGCAAAATTAAGGCAAAAATAAAAAACTTTATTACTGCGACGTTTCGAGGGTGTAAAACGTATATAAATCATTTAAGGTATGTTTAAACGTTTTCTTTGTGTCCAATATTTATTTACACCCTAGAAAGTCGCAATAATAAAGTTTTTTATTTTTGCCTTAATTTTGCGTTCCATGAAGATCAATCTAGCCTTACCAGAGAGATCTTACTCCCCGTTTCAGTAATATTTAATTGTACCTTTACATATTTCAAAACTACCGTCTAAATAATTCGGGATATTTCAAAATAATCGTATCGTTAATATTCAATTACGTAATATTATAAAGTAATGTTTTCAACATCGTACACACTACAAATATAAAATTTTATATTGCCGCTTACAAAAACTCACTTTTTTCCTGTTCAAAAATTTCATATAAGTAGGTACAGATTGAGCTATACTATACTTAGGTCTTATACTCATCTAGCTATAAATCGATTCGAAAGAGTTCCAAAATTAAAATTAAAATTCTAAATAAGTAAATAAATAATAATATTATAATATAATAATTTTACTATTATTATTATTATTTATTTATAATTTTAATTTCCCGCCTCATTGCTACCAAAGTACCACCTTAAAGTAGAAAGAAAAAAATATGCTTGTCAAACTCAAAATTTAGATAGGCCCTTTTTTGACCGACTCTACGATATTAACATCATAAATAAATTTGTCCATTTATTTCTATTTTAAGTGGTAATATATTTATATTCTGTATATTTACGCAAATGCTGACGCTCGGAACGGTCAAAAGAGTATATATATCAATATCCGCGGGGATAAGCTGCTAATATAAGTATATAGCTGGAATTTTCTTTACCTATAATTGAAAAACTTTTCAGAGTAATAACATTATTATTTAACCAGACGAAAATCTGCCAACTTAAAAAAAATGACTTAATCAATTTATCAAATCAAGAAAAAGTACACAATATTCGGGCATAAAGAAATATTGTAAAATAATTTCTTTTAAATAGTATAAACAAAATATTGACATCTCGTAGTCCGGCGGTCCCGGGCTCGAGCCCAAGTCTCGGCCGATTGACACAAGCACCTCTGTAAAAATATTATATGTGCTTTGTTTATAAACACACGGTAGACCTCCGTCGTTGATTAGCACCGCGTGGGAGTATAAATAGAGCGACGTTAAAATGTAAAAAAAAAAAAAAAATGACATCTAAGATGCTGTATTCGAAATAAATAAAAATTCATTTTTCGACATTAATTTTAATTCCTAACCCTAGCAAAAAGAAAATCATTCGAAATTATTAGAGTATAGAATCCTAAAATAAAAGTTTACAAAATTAATCCTATCCTCTGTACAAAAAATATTAAATGTTTGTTATTTATTTGTTTAAAGGTTTGGAACGATCCAATTGTGGTGTGGTACGATTAAAATTATGACCGAATCAGAAACTTCGGATTCATCTGAAAATTTACGAAAGTTGGATCAAATCTCAGTACCAGTTTCTTACCGACTTCAAGGATACTTCAATATCAATAGCCCATGCTATTTGAAAGATATTCCGGAGATCAATCGAAGATCATCTATTATAATGTCTTGTCATGTACTGTTCGGAACATTGAATTTCTGGACTAGTCTGCGGCCGTACATCGCTTCCAATATATACAATCGAATGTCGACTTACGCGCCTTCATTCCCTGAATACCAGACAGACTGTATCCCTTGCTGGTACTTGAATCTTAACGCAAAATCGTACATATTGAGCTACAATCACATGGAGCTGATTAAATCGGGCGAAGTCGGCGAATTTTTAAATGATAATGATAAATGTAAGGAAACAAGCAGAATGTAGAAAATTCAAAAAGAAAAAGAAATTTTTTACAATATTCACATTTTAAATTTTAAATTAAAAAAAAAAACATATTTTGGTATTTATTATATACATAATACTATGCTGCGTTATTATTTCACATAATTTTGTTTACGTTTTTATGGGCTCTTTGAGGTTTTTCCCATTTTTGTATATTTATATATTATGAAATGTAAAATTTATCCTCTGCTCTTAAGCAGCCAGGAAATATATGAGATGATTAAAATAAATCTATACTACTATCTATTAAAATAAATCTATACTATACTACTACTTGCTTAATTGCCGACTTTTACTTCGATTTTAAAATAGGTTTGGTTAATCAGGTGGAAGGATGTCAGGAGCTAGTCGTCGGTAACGAATCCATCGTTGTGATCTCGTACAAACTGAAAATAATTTGCGATGTCGATCAGATGCTAGAATCCTTGAATGGATATAAGCTTTCTCCGGAACCTCACTATTCTTGGATAGAATTAATTCGTAACATTGATAAAGCGCATGACGATCCTCAAGTCAAAAAATTTTCTGCTTCCTTGACAGATCAAGTGATTTGTTTAGATATTAGGTAAGTACACCGAAATTATTCTGAATTGCCATACGTCGATACTAAATTGAAGGATTGATGAAATATTTTTTTACAGGTGCCATCCGATTGCGTATGTCCGTTGCCAGAAATAATTAGTATCAAAAATATTTGTAATTATTACGTTATAATTTAAGTTTATAAAACTATCGTAGTACCATTAGTGCATATTAATTAGTGTAATTATTTAATAATAATTTTGTAATTTATATTATTCAAATAAATAATTTTATAATTAGATAAGTGCAGTGAGATTCAACATAATATGGACAAAACATTAGAATTATATTTTATTTTATTTTATTTATTTATTATTTTATTTCTATAGGTTCAGTCCAGTAAAAGTATTACCAGATTAAGGTTTCATCAAAAAAACTTATAGGAGCTGTATTTTTGCGCATATTCTCTTTTGCATTTTTTGTCGGTAACTTTATAATATATAATATACAGTGGAGCAACAGCAGATTCTTGAACAATATTTCTTAATATACTTACCTAAAAGTAGAAAAAATCTGCATATAAGTACAACAGTTCAATGTAGATGTTTAGATAGGTGCCATCTTGAAAAGCGAATAGGGCCTAGTTCTATATCTTGCCCCCTACCGAATCCATTATTGTACAATTTAATATTCGTAGTTGACGAATTACTACGTAGAACAAATGCACTTGGATCAGAACCGTTCCCTGTCATTAGTGCGTATAAAGCTGTTTCACATTGTTATAAGGTATGTATAAAATAAATATATATATATGGATTAAATCAAAGTCGACTAATTTCCAGATATCATAATAAGCGTTATATAAGATTTTTAATTATACTAGAAAAATTCATGCACGCTCTGCGCGTTTAATGCTTATTCCATGCGGACCATTAATCAAATGACAATTCTAATTTTTGAGGTTAGAAAATACTATCAAAACAGAATTTAGTTTAAAATACTTATACAAACTCTGAAAGAATTATACACTAAATGATACATACATAATTCTTTCATAAATTTGAATTAAAATATTAATTTATACAACAATATTTTAAATTTTGACGCCATTCAAAGCTGAAGTCCTCCCGTAATCAATGAAATTGTGTCAAGTGCTTCACAATATCCGTTCATCACTTTTTTAAGAGTAGAAATAATCATGTGTCGAGTCAATACAGATTTTAGCAAAATTATATTTCTAAACAAATTTACTTGTATTTCATTGTAAATAATATTATTAAATGTTTTTTATTTTTAGGTCAAATCCAATCAAAATTTTATGTAAAGACGAGAAAAGTATTGAGTAATACGAGCGTACTTATTTATTTTTTTTCCTATTTCCATCGAAAGTCGTATTTTTTGTAATGTGCGCTGATGAGGGACGACTTTGGAATAAGTGATGGAAATAATTCACTCCATGATGGTACAGCTCGCGCACAGCGCCGTTTCTTGTTCACTATTAATGCTACGTTTGTAATAAAATATTGTGATTGAGGTATTGAATAAATACTCGTACAAAATAATTCTTTTCTTTCATGAGTTTTTTACCCCAACTCTACTTTTTTAATTAATACTCGCATTATATATATAAATTTAGATAAATATCTGTTCAAATAGTTGATTATGCTTACTTGAATCGCCATTTTTTCCTTCTTTTGATTTAATACTATTTTAATACTCCAACGCTAATCTGTCTTGTTATTCATGCTATATATAACGGGATCTGGATGCCTCCTATATATATATATATATATATATACCTACATAAATTAGGGTCAAGTGGCACTTTGTCGTCTTCGACAAATCGTCTTGAACTTTACTTTTGTCACCTTTTCGTTGACTTTAAGATTTGAAAGTGCATTTTAAAATTCCGTTTGTACGATCGTTACCGTAAACACTGTGAATCCCTAAAACGTCGAGTTTAAAACGATACTTTGTGAAGTATTGTTAAATAACGACATGGAAAACTAAGACCGAATTTGTGTTATACGTTTGGTATAAAGTACAAAGTTATAACTTGGGTAAAGTTATCGATCATCAAAGAAACATATATAGAATGCAATTTGTTTTCGTAAAAACTTTTATTATGACATTTCAAAGGTTTTAACTATTATACCTTCATATTCAGGCTTAAAAACCTTGTCAGCCCATTTCGTCTTTCAATAAATAAGAGTTGCAAGTCGGAACTGTTAAAATTTCTACAAAATCAGTAATTATTAAAATTAAATCAATAAATTACATTAAATAACATTAAAAATGACTTACGACGTCGCTCGTACCGCCTTCAATCGTCCCCCGAACCCCGCAAAAAGGATAGTTTTCACAATGCATGGTACTATTCGCGAGACTCAGGAAAAGACAAAAGGAGGTAGAGGTATCGTGCATCTCGAGAAGCGCCAAAATTGAACGATCGGGTCGAACTTATCCGATGCATGTGAAACTCGATCATAATGGTACTTCTCTGCCTCGTTCTTTAGATAAAAAAAGTAGTACCGCTATTGCTATACGTTTCTTCCACAGAATTTCAAAACTTAAATAAAATTTTTAAATTTCCCACTTTTTGCAAGTGTTGTAAGTGGCGGGGTGGTCACTTGGTGGCGCCCCTCCCCGGCTCTCTCGGCTCTCCGCGATTCTCCACGATTCTTCGCGGAGATTATTCTAAAGCTGCAAATTGCGAGAAAAAAAAGATCGAGGGTAAGGGCTGATCTGTATATATTTATCGTGCTGTAAGAATTACCGGCGTTCATTTGCTCGGCGAGGAACTAAATAACTGCTGAGACGGGTGAGTCGTACACCGAGAGTCCATTTTGTTGGCAGTAGCTCCATCGCATAACTATGAAATAGTTTTTTCTATTGCTTTAACGTGCTACCCTTTACTGATGCCGCCATTACTGCTGCCGCTTCTTTTGACAGTCCCGTTTTTAGGTATCCTTGGACGATGACTTCACTGCCATCATGGTAAGTGTTTTGTTCGAACACGTGTGCTTGGTTGCACGGAAAAAGAAGTTAGCAAACTAGGTTCTGATCCGAGCGTCAAAAGAGACATTTTTCCCATTGATTTGATCGAAATACGGAAACCGCGGTTGTTCTGGCCAATAAGGCACGACCACTATTCCATCGGCTTTGTCAACGTCGATTTTTCGCAGCATTCTAAGAATGATCGAGAAAGGAGGTAACGCACAAAACTCGAGATTTTCCCAAGACTGATTCAGGATCTTTCTACCATGAGATAAATTTTTTGCATTTTGAATCGAGGCTCGACGCGAATCGGTCGATTTTTGAACCGCCGAATTTTTATAATTTCACGTGAAGGCTGCGTCAGCTAATTCCCAGTCTGTTTCCGGGGGCAGTCTATGAGACTCCTCGTCTGCTTCGATGTTGTCCTAGCTTGGTATTAATGTAGGATGCGAATATACGAATGTTCCCGGCTTCACTTCACTGCCATATTTCTCGCGCTAGATTATTAAGTGCGGGAAATTGTATACCTCCCATTCTATTGGTCTATGAGATGGCAGTAGTGTTATATTTGCGCATTAAGATCTTACAATTATTTTTAACCGATGCAAAGGATTTTAGTCCAATAAGCTTGAATAAAGCTCAGAAAGCCGTGGTCGGCTTTCAAATCGTTGGCGACGGCGTCTCCGTCTCTGCCATTTCGTGGTATCCTCCCTGATGACGCACCTGATGTTCTGCTGCTGCACGAGGATGAGCATGACCTCAAGCTCCGGCTGCGGTGGCTGCTGCTGCTCGTGCGCGAACTATGCTTGTCTGCTCGCGCCCCCCGTGTTCACCTGCGAGGTCTTCCTTGGACCTATGATGGCTATTATTTTTATTATGGGATCTTTGTAGGAGCCCTCATCTGGTTTCGCCGGTGAGATGTATGTGGGATCGCGATCGCTGCAATCAATTTTGTACACGACGTTCCTTACTTCTAATGTGTCCAAAATGTCTTTATCGAGTTTGGTTATACTATTAAACTTATTAAATACAATTATTCTTGTTTATTAATCGACGAAATGTGATGACAAGGTTTTTAAGCCCGAAGATAAAGGTATAATAATTAAAACTTTCGAAACGTCGCAATAAAAGTTTTTTCAAAAACAAATTGCATTCTAAATAAAGAACTTAATGACTACCACAGTACCAGGTAATGAATATAAGAAAAATAAAACTTAGCAAAATCGAGAACAAGGAGAATAAGGAAGAAAATTTATAATGTTGTAAAAATATCGAGATCGGGAAAATTTTTTTTAATATAGCGTTTCGCCCCGGGTAACCTACTGTATACCGTCCCATCGGTAAGATGATCGGCAACCCTATATTTGACGCAAAAATTGCATTCTATATGGTTCTTTGACGATCGATATAATTTTATATCCAACATATAAATTTTACAAGGGCCGATACATTCATTTGACTATTAACAAAGTTATAAGGTCTTTGAAAATTTATCAATGGTATAAAAACGGGCAAACAAGTTCCACGACACGTGACCGTTTTCAATAAAAGCCACATCACAAATCACAAGATGTAAGAGGAAATCACAGACCATTATTCGGTCGTTTAACCGATGGACCCTCAAATTTTCTAGCCCGCACCCCTCGAAAAAAAGTCCACAGGAGTATAAGCACTGGTGAGCTAGGCTACGCAGCAATTTGTCGAAAAATATTCCCCTGCGACGGTGGGCGTATATTTTTACGCCAATGTGTGTGTATGTGTGTGCGGCACAAAGGAGCGTCGAGCGACAACGGCCGTACGACGATAAGACAAATCGAGCGAAAGAGGACAAGGATATATATATATATATATATATGTGTATGGGAGCTGCGAAACGTGGGTTCATATATGTATACGAGTGGGGAAGGAACCGTAGGTGCGCGCTTCTTTTAATTCCTGCGCCGTTGGAGCGGAGAAAGATGGATGGCGAGGGAAAGTTTGTCTGCCTTTCCAAGGGGGACTGCTGCATGGACTAAATATCGAGTGATAAACTGTTAAGGGTATTGTTTATGGACGCGGGAGAGATTGTATATATTGAGATGTTTCGGAGGCCTGTGCCTGGCCTTTTTAGGATTTGACTCGCCTTTTTTTGTAATGGGATTGCTATGTCGTCGCTACCCCATTGGTTTTGCAAACAATGACAGTTTACTGTGTTCCTGAGAGATTTGAACATTTTTCTACTGTAAAATGTACATTTAAAAATACTATTACACGCTGCCCTCATAATATAAGGAATACTTTAAAATTTTATCGAATCTTAAGAGTTAATATCGATATAATGCAGACAAGTATGACACGGGCATTTTAATACTTTCATAAAATAAATGTCTTATTACCAAAAACATGCATGATTTTTTTTCTTTATTCGTTTACCAAGTTCCAAACATAGACTTTCCTCACTTGTCAATTCGCGGCATACACGCAGTCTTGTTTACGATGCCAAAAATAGAATGCCACACGACAAGGCTCGTACACTTTTAGTTTTCACAAAATTAACGCCAAAATAGCTCTATAATGAACAGAGAGCGGTGCTTTCCATCAAAGCAAAGTGAACGAAAACTGGTGGAATTAAAATAGCTCCAGTGTCGTCTACCAGCTGCGCATTGTTACAGTAAATAGTTCGAGGTCTATGAAAAAATTTCAAACTCTATAGAGTTTACAAAAAAAAGAAAAAAAAAAGAGCAGCAGGACAATTCCATTGTGAGTCTAACGCGGCCAGCATCGGCAGAGTCCAAGTAGACAGTGGAGCCGGGCCGAAGACCCGCGTGGGTGTTAGAGGGAGAGAGGGAGAGACGCAAACGGTACATAGACGCGAGATCTCGGTGCGCGCATGCAGCTGTCGCTCGTTGCTCCAGTTTCGCGGACTTTTCGAAATCGCCCCTAAGGCTCTCCCTTTCTCTCTCTCTCTCTCGTGGACGATCTCCCCTCGGTGCGCCGTACAGCCAGGCTAATCATCGATATATGTATGCGCTCGCTATATACATATATATATATATATAGCTTCCTTGACTCGGCTCTTTCCCTTTTATCAGTGGGATCACTCACTCTTTTTTCTGAATGTTTGTTTTACGAAGTTGGCGGCTAATTATGTGTACTTTTTGCTAGAGCTGTATATATGCATTTTTAGGGAGATTACTATAGTACAATTAAGGTTTTATCTACTTGAAATTGTAGAAAAGGTCACGAATTCAGGGCCAAACTTGCACGTGTCTGTAGAAAATACGATGGGTTCTATTGAACTTTTTTGTACAAAATATAATTATCGTTTACATTGTTGATATTCCAATTACCGCTAGTATTTCATACACTTCAAGATTAATAAATTTGCTCATTTTACCTACTAACGTCATTCCAATACGTTCCTATCCACTAGATTTAATTAAAATATTCTATAGGAAAATAAGATTTCATCCTTCGTGGATAACATATATAGCAATAGGATTAACCGTAATGCGATGACGTTAACGGTTAATCAAAGACCCAAACTATATAGCTATACAAAAAGAAATTACCCATCTGCCTACTTTTTCAATACTCCTTTCATTCATACTCGGCAGCTATACGATACTCCATCACTTTCCGTCAAGCTTCCATTTTCGCTCTCTCGGAAGAGGCAAAATTTCCTTCCCTCATTGTTGAAACTCGTCTTGAACCGCAAAAAGAGTGACAAAGAATATTCGCCGGCTCCGTAAAAAGCATATATCCATTTTTCTCTGAGCAAAAGAAATTCGTTCAAGTCCAGCTGTGTACGGTTATCCCGAAAAAATGGTTGTCGAGAACAAACAAAAAAAAAAAAGAAAAAACAACCCAAATCCAATAATTTATCCAGCGAGCGATTGGGAGTCGAGCCTTTCCTCGACGCTCTTCGGACCTTCGCGCGACTTCGCAATGTAGGTCAGCCTGAAATTTTTGAAAAAGAGCGCGCACCGACGAGGGATGCAGCTATATATACGCAAATGGAACAAAGAGAGAGAGAGAGAAAGGGGGGGAGGGGAGATGGCTTCGCAGTAGTAGCAGGCGAAAACTGTCGGTCGATGCAGCAGCAGCACCAGCAGCAACAGCAGCAGCGCTGGCGAATCGTGCTCCACCTCCGCTTTCCTAGATCTAGTGTTGGTGGCTCGTCTGTGTGTCACTCGGTCGCTTATATATACATGTATTCCGTAAAAGATCCGTATCATCGTCTCCCATCTCACTTTCGCTTTGTGTACTTTTCCGAAGAGTGTATTCGTACACTTTTTTGCTGCGATTGTTTATGCTTTATCGCGGGGATAATACTTAATGCTCGAGTTGTCGTCTTTATTGGGTTTAGCGAACGATTTTTCTTGCTTCTTTTCGGGTGCCTAGTGTGTAGGTGTATGTAAGAAGTCAGGGCCGTCTGTTCTCCTCTGTAGCTACCGCTCTTACGTAAAGCTTCTGTGTGCGCGGAAGAGAGTGGATATATATATATAACGGTATCTAGAGGGGGGGGAGAGAGAGAGAGAGTGATAGTGCCGCCTTGTCTTGCGGAACGATGGAAAAGATGGATTTATCTTTAGAGCTGATTTGGCTTATTGTTCCCGGAAGACTTGTCAATTGGTGACTTCAGCATTATCGAATGTGTATTGGTTGTTTGATCGTTATAAATGATTATAAGTGTATTTGCTAGTTTTTGGTGGTATTTGGCTTTGTGATTAATTGATGTTAGGGAGATAAATGTTACAGAGACCAAGTTTTAATGAAAAGGCTTGCAAAGTTAGAAAATCTTATATTGATATCAACTTTTTTATTAGTTTTTAGTTTGGAAAAAGAAAGGAGCATTGAGAAATTTGTTTTTCATTTCAGGCGCTTGAAGCGTCAGAGTTTGACTATTACCGAGTACAAAGATTTCAATTAAGCAAGAAAAAATTCTAATTCGAGTAAATATATCTTTAGAATATTTTCATAGTTATGTTTAACGTCGTTTGGCAATATTTTATTCTAAATATTCATTTAGGTAAAAGTATATGAAATTGGTTTTTCGTGATTAATGACGAATGAGAATACAATTTTCTCATTGATTGGATTTGCTTATGTGTAATTTTAATTAATTTATACATGAAATCATTATTTACAAATGAGTTTCGTTATGGTTTTCTCTTATACTTTTTCTACTCTAATTACTGATTTATGATTTTAAAAAAATAATAAAAGATTTTTAAAGTAATAATGAGTACGCAGCTATCGCGATTAATTTAAATGACATTTCCAAGTTATTTAAGACGAGTATCTAAACTATACATAAAATTTTTCTTCCTTTTCGCTTTTTTATCTGGTCTATCATTTTCTAGCTTAATTTAGAGAATTTTTAGTCTTATATAGTAATTCTCTCAATATTCGTATATTTCTATTTGTAATTGTAATGTGCAGAAAATTAAAAGATATGAATAACAGATATGAATCTGGCGATAAAACAAATTGAATGTTTTATCACATGCAGAATAACAAATTCTCTTCTTTATGATGGGAATTAAAAGTATTAATAAAAAAAGTTCAAATTATCATAATTATTATCAGATGACATTATTTGTCAAAAGTTAAAGTGATTTATCACTTGATGGATCACCTCATTTTATTCAGTATAGGCTTATTACATTAAATTCAAATTACCACGTGTAATAATCGATACACATCACGTGCACAGTATCATTTATAAAATCAATGGTAATAGAATTTTTCTAAAACTTGGTTTGGAATGATTTTTATTCGAATGTAAACTTTTGTGATAAAATGATTCGTATAGCAAATATCAATCGATATAATCGTTGAATCATTAGATCAAATGTGCAAAAGCTTATAAGTACGTGGCTGGTAAAATTACGGTTAATGCAGAGATTATTCAAAATTCCGATTAACGAAATGATTCATATGGTGCGCTCGATATAAAGAAAGCTTTGATTAAGGTTAATGCCGGTAATGGATGTCTTTTTACCATAGCGCTAAAATAAACGATGTACAATTTAATCGGTTAAATCGTTAGTGCCACGCGTCGACGTTATTATACAAAGTAATTAGGTTATCGATAAAGATCGGAGTTCCAGTCCGATCTCTAAAGGCGAAAGTGATTTGGTCTTCTTGCCAGCCCCTACAGTGCGCAAACACGAGCCGCGAGTACAGAACGATCGCCACATGAATGAGGACCGATCAGTCGAGCCTCCCACTCTAAACTCGTCCGCAACCCGTCCCGAGTAATCCCAAGGACAGGTTATACTTCCAGGAACAGCTCGTCGCGACCTTACTCTAGTCGACTCGCCAGTGTACCAGTAGCCTCCCCTCGCGAATTCGCGCGCATGCGCTTCGCACTGCGAGCACTACCAAAACACACACGATCCTAAAATCGTAAAAATAAATGAGAGAGAGAGGCTTTACCACCATCCCTCTCATTACGTATCTCTCTGGCTCCAGGCTTATTATATCGCTCAAGCGGTGTACGCAGAGTGTATCCTCCAAAGAGCCACCAACACAGGCGCAGATGTGCATCGTCGTGCAGCTACTGGGGGATATTGGCGCTCTCTACTCTCATGGCTGAGAGACCGTAGCGCGCAGGTCTTTCTCTTTCAGTCCGTGTGTGTGTGTGTGGGTGTGGGTGTCTGGTTCTAACGGCAGTCGGCGACACGGGTAAAAGCAGTACGGAACGGTTCGAGCTGGGAGATAGACTCAGCCTCGTCCCGCTAGTCATCCTCCACACAGTCACCATTAGCCGAGGTGAGTGAGCTTGCGTACATCACCACCAACCCTTCCCCTTCCGCGCTTTCATTTCTCTCTCATCTCGACCGTCCTTACTTCCCTACTCGATTCTTCTCGTTTACGCTCTTGTCTAGGTGCGTGTGCGTGAGATAAACTGCACCCTTGGATTTTTGGACGACTGCGGAATATGGAAAATCGCCGGCTGTCGAATGATGTAAGCGCCGCGCGAGTCTCGTTCTTGTTTACTTCGCGCTATGTGCACCTAGGCTTCGAGCGCGTCTTTCGTGTACATTGTGTGTTGGTGGCGCGCGCTGGACGCTCGACAGAGACAAAGACAGAGAGAGAGAGAGAGAGAGAGAGAGAGAGAGAGAGGAAAAAATCATTATCGGGCGCAGCCAGTGCGCTCTAGCTTCGCTGTGTGTGTGTGTTACTCTCTCTCTCTCTCTCTCTCTCTCTCTCTCTCTTTCTCTATCATCCCTCATCGTTTGTGTAAACAAACGCGTCAAGCTACGCGTGTGTATATACGAGTCCGTTCTGTATGTGCACGTATCACTGTAGGCGCACTCGAGGGACAAAATGGAAATCAGTGCGAGATTGGATTCCCGGGATTTTCTCGCGTATATCTATGTGGCTTTTCTTTTTTTTTTTTCGTTTGCACGGGAATCGGAGCTCGAGGTTGTGGCGGTTGTCTATGGCGTGGTGTGCGCCTCGTTGGATGATGTCCGATTCGATCGGTCTGCTACTACTTCGAGTGGATATACGTGCTATACTTGATAAAGCTTATGTATACTTATAATAGTGCCACATTTGCTCGACTCGACGTACTCGAGTTTTTGCGTATAACGTATATTATTTTTACAGATATTGAATTGCAGAGATTGTATTTTTATTAGAGTTTGATTTCTCGTTAGGTGAAAAGTGTGGATTAGAATGTCGAGGGGGTCGTTGACAAAGGATTTCTCTTATACAATATAGATTTATCGATTCTCGTCTTGGCTACTGGATAAGCTTTTATCTCCTCGGACGAGATGATAATCGAGTATTTGTTCGTTCCACTTATACGAAATTAATAATGTTAAATCCTTCGCACATATTCCACGCTTTGTGTTCAACGATGCTCCGATAATGTATACTTTGGCGATGGGCTAAGAAGCTACGGCGAGTTCAATGTTTTGTTTTAACACGAAATCGATAAATGGTGACTACACAGAAATTCCGTTTTCCCCCCTACAAGTAAAGCCGATGTACGCGCGCTCGCGGCCGACTCTATTAATAACTCCGTCAACTTCAGGATCGACGGCGCGCAGACCCGTTATAATGTAAACGTATATGAAAATGTTAAAAATAAAACTATCGAGTTCGAAGTGACAGGACGATAAAAGCCCAACTGTTCGATGTGTATTCAATATCCTCGTTTTTCTTCCCTTCTCGCTCTTCGTTCGTTCGTCGCGTGTGACTGGTGATTTTTCATGCGTCGAGAAGCTTTACTTCGTGTCTCTCTCCTCTCTTCCTCCCTTTCTCGCGTATATGTGCCACTTTTCGTGTCTCTGCGTGCTGCTTCGTATACGACCGAGCGATGAGGGCTGATTATTACGAGAATTTTATCGCCGAGCATTGTGTATAGGTATACACGCACGCACACACACACAAGCAGTGTCTGATCGATCCATCCACGTAACGTGTGTATAACACACATATATACACCTGCTGGTGCGCGAGTGAAAACATGCGGATCTTTTGTGAGTGGTGGATCGATGAGGACACGTTACGTCGACTACTTGTTTACGCGTGTATGTAAGAGTGTCGGAGCATTTTCAACGAGTGTGCAGGCTACGTTTTTTCTTCTTTTTTTCCTCGTCTCCGTTCCTTTATCGACTGTTGTGTTCAAACGATTTTTAGCGGATACGGCGTTTCTCTCTCTCTCTCTCCCTCGACAGGTGACAAAGCTTCAGACTGTTATTACAACAATTTTCCCAATGCTACGGCACACGGCACTGATTGAACGTTCGCGTGAGAGGTTTACGGCCAAGGCTTCGATTTGCTCGTTTTTTTTTTCTCTTTAAATTCTTTAAAAGACACGCGCGCCTGCGTACACGCTAAAGTTTGTTTACTTAACGGTTTGTGTGACATCTATGACCCAGAGGCGCGAGTTTTACGTTAGTGAAAAGTTAATCGAAGATTTAGAGCAATTGAGATGTTGCATTAGTCGTATCTCTAGACTGGGCGACAGTCGAAAACGCGCAGTAGGTCAGTACTGGCATGACCCTGTGTTGTGCCAGTACTCTCAGTCAGTACTAGGTTCCAGAAAAGAGATTCTCCCGTTGGATGAATTCCAGCGGGACATCTCAGTGGATATCGAGCTGGTTATCCCGCTGGAACTGGGTCTGGATGAAACTGGTTTGAACCGGCTTGGACTGGATTCAAGCGGATGACCTGACTGGAAAAACAATGCGAATGAGTTTTTCGATATTGTATACATTAAGCGATTACAATTATAGCCATTGCACCACCAAGATGCCGAAACCAAAACTGGATGTTTAATTCGCATCATCATTAAGTCGATTAAGTGAACTTTCTATTATCAAACAAGAAATGTCGGAATTACAACACGGAAAAAAGACCGGGGGAGCAGTTGCCCCAACTGGTATTGTTGTTAATCAACGCGTACGGCGAGCTGCTTGTCCTTCAAACGGGAGAGCAGAACTTTTCACTTTTTCTGGGAGAACCATTCGCCCATGCTATAGTATAATAAACAAGATACATATAG
This sequence comes from Megastigmus stigmatizans, assembly GCA_900490015.1. Lineage (NCBI taxonomy): Eukaryota > Metazoa > Arthropoda > Insecta > Hymenoptera > Megastigmidae > Megastigmus > Megastigmus stigmatizans. The sequence continues at coordinate 21,538 of UELV01170572.1, read as the reverse complement.
TACAGTAACAAGATACAAAACACAAATGAAATAGAAACGACTGCATTTTGGTGATTAGGTAAATCGGGATCGGAAAAACCGATTTTCATATTTGCAGCTTCCTAGGTTCAGAGGTTCCATGCGAAAACAGAGTTTCAAAGTTTTATTTGCTTATATCTCGAGAACGGCTTAAGCTAGAACAAAATGGTTTACACCAATTGAAAGAGCGTAAAATTTTACATTGGAAATGATTTTTTATTCGATTTCGATGAGTGTAAAGTTTCGAGATAATTAATAGAAAAGAAATTATCTCAACTCTCCGTACGTGAGTGGGGTAACCAGTACCCCAGAAACAGAGTAGCCGCTGCATACTACTGCTAGTGGCGCTGCTACACCGCTCAACTTGAATCTTCTGCTTCACTGTCACCATCGCCCGGATAGTACATATAAAACAGCCATAATATGACGCGAAGCCCAAAAAAAATTTAAATTTCAAATTTTTGTATACAACTATGTGGTTTTTATTGTTGGTCTGCGTGCACATTCAGTAAAATCCAGTGCATTCCAGTCCAAACCAGTCTGAACCAGTTCGTATTTTGATCGCGAAACGCGGTACACAGTAGTCAAGGGATGAAAGGGGTGTATATGTGTAGAGAGGCAAGAGAGTGGGAAGAGAGAGTGGGAAGGCATAAGAGCGTGGGAGGGAGGGCAGCTGATCGATTCCCGCGGGCAGCGCCGATTTTCAAGTCGGGGAAGCGCGCGCGGTTACCAGGCGACTCGCGACGCTCTCTCTCTCTCCCTCTTTCTCTATCCCTTTTTCTCTCCTCCACAGATTCTTTTCACGGTGGATTTGCCATACTTATTAGGGCGCGCTCGCGATTTCATGTGATGTGTATCTTTTTCCTTTCTCTCTGTCACTCTCGCACACAGAGCTCGGATACTTACTTTGAGCTGGCTGTTCTTTATTCTGCGCCGATGCTTTCCAAGTGATTAAAGGTGACCGCGGGGAATATTCAGGCGTCTCAGCTCTCGCGCATGCCATTGAAAATCACGTTGACCCAGTATGCGGAAGTTCTTTAAAGCCGAAATTCGTCTCGTGCTTTTCAATCTTGGATACGAGCTGCGTTGGCTTTATAGACGTTCCAAAGACTTTGTCCTTTTGATATTCGTAGTGAATTAAATAATGTCGCATCGATCTACCGCGAATGATTGCATACATTATTTTGACTGAATTCCGAACAAGTATCGGATAAATATTGGTTAACGGAGGTAAAATAATTAGGACACGCGTAGTCGCAAAAGTTTCGCAATAAATGTCGTTTTAGACTTGGATGGAATGATGAGCTGAAATCTAATTTTGCACGCAACGCAATTTAATTCAGCGCTACGGATTAATTACATGATATTGGAGAAAATGGGATGTGCAACTGACGTGTTACAGCTGTTCAGTAAATATTATAGCCATTCGCTGTTATAAAATACTAGATATGAATAAACATTGACCGAATATTACTGTAATGAGGAAGGAATTATTGTTCAATCATTACTGTTAATAATTCGATTTAATGCCATATTCTAACTATTCGCGGTACATACATCGAACAACTGGTTTACCTTTAGAGAACCTACCTATAGCTTTTTCTTTCAAACGGGACATAGCCGCAGTGCCGATGACAGCACCGATCAAAACCGTACGCGCAGTTTCTTTACTCCAAAGCCATAGGCAGACGCATGCAATGCATAAATAAAGAGAAGAGATGACCGAATGTATTTCCAAGTCAAAATTGACATCGTCATGCAGTTAGTTTACGCAATGTTTACAATGCGAATGCTCGCGGCGGCCGTACCTCGTAAAAAGTCGGCCAACGGAGACCGACAGCTTTAATTGTGCCAGTTTCACGCGCGCCGAGATTTTTCATCGATGGTAATACAGCCACACGCGTATAAGAAGAATGATCTCAGAGCTCAAGTGATGTCACGATGCAGCGACGACTGCGTAATCACAGCGGCGGCGGCTTTTTTTTGAGCCGCGGCCCTGACTGACGACGCCTTTTTTTTCACATTTTCCTCTGCCTCCGTGTGTGTGCATATACGTGCTAAAAAGGCCTGTGCGATGTACATAAGTGCTTTTCGAGGAAGAGAGAGAGAGAGAGAGAGAGAGAGTTTGCTTGTGCCTCGGAGGCGTGTACGCGAGGGAAAATGTTGGAGTTTCGGAAGACGGGGACAAAGTTTATTTTTGTTATGTATATATAACGGCTCGCGCATCGTTACGTGGATTTTTAGTAATTAGAGCGACATTTGAGGATCGTCCGTGAAATAATATCGCGTTTACGCGATCGGCCTTGAGTTAAAGTATGGAACAATCACGTGCCTTGCGCGGATTACGATGGCTCGTTAGTTTTCTTTGTAATTTTATTTTAAGTGGTCTTTGAAAATATAAAAAACCGAGTGTTACGTTTTTGTAGCGTTAACGATTTGCTGGCGTGCTTCTTGAGGAGTTTATTATCAAAAAGAATAACTTTACCCGCACATATTTTTACCGCTATATTCTTCAAGTCTAGCGTGGGATTGTATATACACAAAAGAGATGGAGTAAAATGTCAATAATGTTTCTAATTAAAAATATCGTTAAAAATTATTCAGCGATTGCATGCTAAGCTCTGAATTAACACGTTTCATTTGCCAATAACGACATTTATAATTTATGTAATAAAAATACAAAAGCCAATAGAGCTTATAATTATAACCAGCGCGGAAAAAGTTTCACATGACACCATGTCATTAGCACTGTATTTCGTTATCCTATACACAAAGGAATCAAACACATCCATGAGAAATTATGACACATATACCATTACGAACCGTAATTCCTGGTCTAAAATTTCTCGATTTTATACATGGGCTAGGCTAGTCAAAACATCTCCCAACTGGGCGCTGCTTTGAATAGCATCTGCGATCGAAACGCAGGCTCAAAGGACAAATAAGCCTCGCTCCGAGACATTGCACAATCGCTGTAACATATTCTCGAGCCGAGATCCAGAGAGAAAGCCGGAAAAGACACGTAGACGTAAGAAAAGTATATAGGCATAAGGACGGTTCACGCCCACGCGTCGCCTCCCAAATCTGAGAGAATGATTTCTCCCTCGGCTGGTCGTAATGTGTCGCTTGAGAAACCGGCTCGATTGTGTATTCGAGTGCAGTTGTGTTTGATGTACGAGAGCTTGTGTGCGTGTGTATGTGTGTGTGTTGTAGCCGCGAGTATTAACGAGCCGTGCAGTCCCGCGGCTTCAAATTGTTAATAAAAGGCGAGAGAGCTGTAACGGTGTTTGGATTACATTGTCTGCAGGTATATATGAAAAGTTTTAATTTCAATAAGAATTATGTAGTAGTGCTAATTGGAAAAGGGAAAATTGGAAAAGTTCATTAGTATAGTTCTTGAGTATAGACGTTGCGTGTCTGAATAGTCACGTTACTACTCCACTTACGTGCGTTTAACACAGTTTTCATACACTCCCCTTTCAACTGTGCCATTCGTAAAAGGGTTGACTTTTTAACTTTAATCATACATATAAAGATATTGAGATTTTATCTTTTGACATTCTACGGCTGTATATTAACATTCGACTAATTTAACTTTTCGCTCTTGTCCGACCAGTCAATGTCAACCGCGATTAGTTGGGAATGTAAATATTATTCTTTTCCACATTGTAGAAATGACAAATCACATAACTAATTAAGCATAATTATATAAAGTCTCATTACGATTCATCGACTGTAGCACATCGGTTATGAATGGAAAGGCTAAATTTATCATTTCTTCGCGGTATTTATGCAATCCATTAAGTTTTATCTGATGCGTTGCACCTTTCGTAATAATCTCCCGGGAGAGTTATTATTCCGCATGGCGTGCGACGGCCGTCGCTAAAAGGCTTAACAATATACAAAATAGAATTGATCACTCGCGAAATTCCGAATGTTAGGCATTAATAGAAGGTAGGTAGATAAAGAGGTAGTGTTTCGTTGTTAACGGATTATCTTGTAATATTAATACGCGAATTTTGTCAGCTACGCGCGGAAGAGCATTTTTTATTATGGATTCGCGGGGACTTTGTTCGGACAATTTTATAATGCCGAGGCTTTTTGCGCGAGTTTGCGACTGGGAGCCGAATGAATAACCGCGAGAGAAAAGAGCTTTGTGTGAGCCTAGTTGTATATTTACAGGATTTTTGCGAGGGAATTAAAATTTAATTACGTCTGCATAATTCGTGGGACGAAGCTTTTTTTTCTGTTTTAATTTATTGGTGTAGAGAAAAATGTTGTGTTTCGCCGTGTCAGTTTGATATATTGTATAAAATGCTATTTACTTTTATGTGAATTAAATCGGTAATAAAAAAAGACTGAATTTAAAGGACGCTTTACCTTTACTATGCATTTCACAAAGCATCGAATATATATTGGCTTCGAAGTACATAAAAAATTAGTGTAAAATTTTTAAAATCGAAATTTACATGTTTTTCGTGCTTTTAAAGATATCATTGAAATATATTTGAAATTACATCCCAAATGTAGCAAACGCTATTGAATTTTTGATTCTGTAGTAATTGAAAAGATATATTATTTTTATTGCACCCAATGTACATTTTTTACTCTTTATCAATTCCGATGAATAAAACATTGTATTGAAATTTTTCTGCGCAACTGTTCATGTATACCTACAGATCATATCGTCGCAACGTTTACGATCGCTTCGCTTCTCGATCAAATAAAAAGGACGAAAGGTCATCAGCATCGGAACAAGTGCAAAATAGCAGTGGTACGCGCCAATCGTTCAAACAGATCGTATTATATAAGCAGCTTGCGCTGGATGTTTTCGAGAATCAGGATTGTTTCGTCAAACTCGCGTGTCAAATTCACACGGAATAATGGCTCAATCAATTCAAATAATTTCACTACTTCGCACGAGAAAATTATAACTCGAGGAATCAATACCGATGAATTCAATCGGTTTGGATCGCGTCCATCAAGCTCATACATACAAACCGATAAAGTGCCCATCAAGAATTCACGGTGTTTATATTGCGCTGGTGGCAGTAACATTTGCAACGACTCTCAGACGCGTCTCCGCGAGCGAGACATAAAAGATGCAGTTACGATACTCCGCGCGTGAAATTTAGTTGCAAGTACACCTGCTAATAGCAATTGCCCCATCTCCCCACCAGCAAACTTCTCTTACACGGCACACGTGTATTTTATCTCTGCAGATGCAATGGAATATCTCGGAAATATGTAAGCTCGTATAAGACAAATGTTTTCGTCCCATTCTTCCGCAGCGCAGCGGAAATTGGAAAAATTCAGTCGCTCGTGTGTAGCTTTCGCACACACCCGATAGTATAGCCCGAGAGGTAGAGAGAGAGAGAGAGAGAGAGAGAGAGAGAAATACATGGGTAAATTGTATAGGAAGAAGACGGAGCGATGTAAATTTATGGTAATGCAGGCGCGACGAGGCTCGTACGTATAGCTTATATATACATGCACATGCGTGTGTGTGTGAGTGTGTGTGTGTGCAGGCCGCAGCATCCGCGGTGTGCAGGTATACAGGCTGCGTGTGTGCATAGCGGGAGGCCCGCGGGACAACCTGTGTGTGTGTGTGTGTGTGCGCGCGGGGCAGGCTATAGGAGGGGAATTACTCACGACCTCGAGCGAAATTTAGGGCAAGCGCCGCCAGCCGTCGTCGAGTTTTCCAACGAATCCCGATGACGACGACTCGTCTCTCTATCTCTCTCTATCTCTCTCTCTCTTTCTCTCTCTGTGCAACGATGCATTTCCATTGTGTATGTGTGTGTGTGTGTGCAGTTTTAAAGAGAAGATGTCGGCATATGCGCAAGCGTTTGTATGTGTGGGTGTGTGTTAGTGGGCTGCATCATCGAGGCATAGAAGAAGTAGGTCTAGGGAATCAGCTGACCGGGCGAGGCGCGTGCGCCTCGACTCTCCTCTACAACTGCTGTATATATATATATATATGCAGTATATGCGCGAATGTAGCTGCAGCTGGCGTGGGTGTGTTCTTCGAGGATGATTTTCTGCGCGCAAGAAAGAGAGAGAGAGAGAGAGAGAAAGAGAGAAATTGGAAGCTCGCGCGAGAGGTGAATTTTTTAGAGCGAGTAGGAGTCTGCAGCTCCGCCGCCGCGCATGAATGTTTGATTCGCAGCCGAACATATAATATATATCCGAGCGTACAGCCGCCTCTGGAGTTCCTTCTTTTATGGATGTAATTTTGGTGCAGATGGGGTGAACCTGTGTGCGCGTGCGGTTCGGATGAGAGGTGGATGAACTCTGTGTGCACGACGTATCTCGTATCGAGACAGCGAGTGATTTTATTGAGTCGCACGTTATTGCTATCGATCGTAACTGAAATTCATATATGATATAACTTGTCAAAGTCGAGTATACGTATAACTATATATAGCTGCGAGTTTAATAATGATTATGTCGGCTCTCTCGCGCTACCGATTTTCAAAGCTAAATTAAATATAGAGTATAGGTAAACACCGATCGTTTTAGAGATTTGCAATGGCACTGCCGCGTATTTATTTGCACATGACGTATATATACGGTGCGCTGCTGCACCAGCAGCCGATTTCCACGCTCACCTCATGACAGAATACACTTTAATATTTACCGAGCAAATGTTGGCTTTTGTTAAGATAAATTGACAAGCCCGTTTCCGGTAGACCTGGCCTTTGTTCTAAACAAAAAAATATCGCGCGCCAGAGCTTTGTTTAAACGTGTCACGCGTGCGCGCAGTTGAACGCCGCGATGTTTCGTATGTATATGTATATATACATATATATACATATACATACAATTTACATATATATATATATTGTAAATTGAATTTGTTTTTGCGAAAAAATTTACGATTCCTAGTATCTCGAGTCGAGTTTAATAAAGAGGGAGAAAAAAAAGAGATGAAGTTGTCGCACTCGTGTATGTATGCGCGTGGCACAGCGAGAAACATATTATTATTTCATCGTTTTTAATTAGTTCGAGCGCTAACTATTATATTTAGCCACGGCTCGTTTGCATTCGTCCGACACATATATATTTCTCAAGTGCACCTCATGTCGTGGCGGTGGCTTTTTACGACACCTCGCAAAAGCATGAATATGCAGATGCAATTCTTGTTTTTTTTTCTGCTCCTCTTACTGCTCAACCGGCAAAAAACACGAGCATATACAAAGTATGCGTAAAAAAGTAGAGACGCTTCGAAAAGCTCAAAGTTTTTTTTTCAACGTCCGAATGCTCTTCGCAAGCATAAACCATAATTTCTCCACGGACAATTTTCCTTTACGTTCTCTCGCATGCGGTACAGATGTGCCGCGCAGAATTTCGTGGAATTTCGCGGAATTCGGTGGTTTCGACCAGCGAGGAAAAAACGAAAAAAAACATGCTTTGACACACAGTGTGTACGCTCGAGCGAAATAAAAGAAAGCACCGCTTAATCGCCGTTGAATACAAGCACATTTTTTTCCGTGTATATTTATATTTCCAAGCGGTGCACGCGAGCCATTTGAATTGCAAACTCTCTCTCTCTCTCTCTCTCTCTCTTGCGTGTATATACGCGTAGATCGAAGGGTATGTACGCAGACTTTATGAGGTTATTTTTTCCACTCGTCTATGGCCCGTTTTTCGACGATCCGCGAAAATTTATAGGGTCGACGGGGGCCGTATTAATTGATTATCGATTCGATTGTGTATATCGGCGGCGGATGCTTATTCGAAATCGAATTGTGCACCAATCGAGAACGGATTGCGGCTAGTCAACTACTTTTTATTCTTTGATAATTGCTTGGCTTTACGTCTAATAACAGTTTCGTACAAAGAAATATTTCCAAAGTGAATGCTTGAATTGTTTCGAAACATGTTTTCACTTTGGCACCGTAAAGAATAATAATTTTTACAAATGAAATTCAATGTCGCGTTTATTGTCATCATAACTAAAGTTTATGCTTATAGAGATCAACAGCAGCACTCGCGAAGGCAGAAGCCAAATGTGTAAACAAATTCATAAATCGTCTACCGAAATATAGTTATTATTTCAATAGCCGCAAGCGCGTCTATACGACCTCGCGGTCGCGCTCATAATAATAACACATAAAAAAATTACACTCGGCAGCTGACCTTAAATGCCTTATTAAAAGCAGATTAGACTTTAATCAGCGGCGAAAAAGAATCGAGACAGAAATTGCAGCAAGTGTTATAATCACGACCTTAAGACAATGAAAGAGAGAGAGAGAGAGAGAGAGAGAGAGAGAGAAGAAAAAATCGAGTCGCTTGCTTCATCGCGGCTCAACCGTATATACATATATATGTATAGACGAGCACATCGGTAATTGAGGCTTGTAAGCAATCGTAGCCTATATATGTGACCCGCACGGTGTGTTATGAAAGACGAGGGTTCGAAAAAGCTCGTAAGGAGATAATGTCATGCTCTAGTAGTACGCGACAATCGTCGACTTTTTCGTTGCGCTACATACGATGTATATATTGCGACATCGACGCTTTCTTTCGCCGTTTGATTTAATAAGGTAACGGTGTCGATAAACAAATGATTTTATTGTCGACGAGCCATTCGAACCGGTTTCACTTTGTTTGTGCACACTCGCACGTGTCGTTAATTTAATAATACGACCTTTTCAGCTTTTTCATGCGTCCGAGTGCGAATAAATTCGTAGCATAAACGTTTCTATTAACTATATCGATGAACTGTGCGTGCGCGTGCGTGTGTGTGTGTGAGCCACATTGAAGCTTAAAAGTGGTCGTGAGTCATTGCGTGCATGTGGATATGCTATTTTCAAAGGCGATGCTTTATTTGAGCTCGTTTTACATCGCCATGCGGAAAATGATTGATCTTCTGTTATGCCTTTTTTTCTTTTACAAGATAATATTTATGGTAAAAATCTAGATTTTCTGCTTAAATGCGTATACAATGAAGTATATAATAAAAAATTCAATGCTCAATACACATTAAATCATACATTAGTATACTCGAATCACTTTCTATGTCTATAGCATTTTAATATATTTCATTCGTTCATTTATGTGATATTTACAGTATTTTCACAAACCGAACCGCTTTACAGACTGGAACTGTCAATAATCGTCCAGTATAACGTAACAACCAGGCCTTCCGCCAACCCCCCAAATAGCCATAATTCAATAATCACACGAAGCTCGCAACGCCCATGCATTTATAGCTCCGATCGTATATAATCGGGATCGCGTGAAAACGCCGCGCGTCAGAATCAATTTATCTTGCATATATCCACGCTAGCGCATCAAGCTCAATTACTGCAAATCGATCGAATTACACCCGTGAAAAAGAAGACGAAAGTAAGTTTAACTAACCCATAGAGCGAGCGAAAGAAAGCGTCAGTAGAAACGACCCAGTTATACTCTCCTTTGCTGTGTGTGTGTATGTGTGTGTCTAATCGAGCTCAACAGCAGCAGTAGCAGCAACAGCAGTAGCTAAAAACATCGCTAATGACGGCTCGGGTGCTTACGGACAGATTACAACTGGTGCGTTCCAGTACTGATACACTACATAAGCGTTGCCGTGGCAGCAAAGCTCACGGGGGAGCAGTAAACAGTCCGACGAAAATCTTGAATGAAATTTAGCCCAGAGGATGTAGTTAAAGTGACTCGAGGGACTCGCGGTTGCGGATTTCGCACTTGACGCGCGAGATTTTCCTTTGAGATGTGGATGACGAGTGTATATGTGCGTTGTACAAGGTCTTGGCTGCAGATTGATTTTTCGATGAAATGTTTGAAAATGAAATTGCGTACCGCGATTTCGATCTCAAAATTATATAACATGAATGAATTACTATTGAATAATAAGTTTCTTTTTATATCCTTTTAATTTAAATAATTACTCTATTTTATAGTTCTTTCAGATTGCAGTTTTGAAAAGTACCTCAAACTTTGAAATTTAAATATAAATACTTATTAAAGGTTAGACGAGTCTAGTTTTTAACAATTATAGATTGTTAATTAAGTTGTATTATTGATTAAAACAAAATGTATAGAAAATCGTTCTATCGTTTGAAGTTGTCATTTTATCTTTAAAATGAAATCCTACTTAAATTCGTACGAGAATGGTAAGTTTGTTAGAAATTTTATTTTAGACTTTGTTTCTGGTACAAGGCCAGATGTATCGAACAGAGCCGATAGGAGCTGCGACATTTAAAGCGCAGCATCAGCACCTGTCACGTGTAGCGATAAGAGCGTAGAGCGTGCAGTAGATAAGAGAAACGGGGAAGTGACTCGATTAGTAGACTCGACTTTTTATCTTCCTCTCGACGTATATTATACACCTGTGCGTTTTTACCTAACTAAATAACGGACTTTATTATGCTCGGTAACGAGCGGTTATTTAAGTACTTTAGTTTATTTTTCCTAGTGAGACACGGCAAGTGATATTTTTCAATATGTGCACAAATGCAAGAGATATTTTCCGATCCAATCAATCGATTGTATAATAAACTAAAACACTGATTACGGTTTAGTAAGCTTATAAACTTTAAATCTGATTGAAATATGAAAAATTACTTAACCTACTTATATTATATACTTTTAATCGAGTACCGAAAACTATAAAACGCTGCTTTTAGATAAGGAAAATAAAGCATGGATATAGTATAGAAAAAGCGTGTAATGCCGTTGTATAATAACGTTAGGAGCTGTCGAGCAGAGTCGGCCGCCGTTAATTTTTTTTAATCAGGCTTAGTTAATATAACCTTGGGGGAAAACCTTGCGCGAAAAAAGCAGGCTTAAATAAAGGTCTGGCCGTAGTCCGAGTTCGTATATTTTAGAAGTGCAGCAGCGGCTCGCTAGTGTGTACGATAAATCAGGGAAAAACTGTTCGAGCGAAGTGATTTTATTTATTGCTTATGCCGCCGCCGACCGCTACATACAGCTCATACCTATATTGACATCGTACATTATTTCAAACTATACACGCGTGCAGTGAATATAATTGTCAATTCGGTTATAAGCCGAGGAAGTGAATGATTAAAAGAGTGCAAATGAGCGAGTCAAAAGTTTCTCAGAATAGAGGATAGTTTCGCATCAAAATTAGCGAATAACATCGAATAAAGATAAACTTATCGAGTCGTTCGAGGCAGGCGGTATGAGCGAAAACGTACATAAACCGCGCCACTTGAGCTAAATTACAGCCTCATTTCCCAAAAGAAATTGTAACAATGCACATTTCCGGCTTTGCGCGCGGTGCGCAATTTCTCGCCGCGTATTCACATACTAAAGAATTACGCGCTGCGCGAGCATAAACACGAAGGATTGCTTCACCTATATAGCCATCGCATATATACACACGCGCAAAAATCCACAAGGTATGCACGTGAAAAAAAGGAAGAAGAAGCAAAGTTATACACGCGGACTTGCGCAACCCTAAAAAAAACAAGGTGGACGAGAAGCAGTAGCAACGGCAACAGCTCCCAACAATACGTGTACACATAGGCGAGCTCGCGAGAAAATGTCAATGCTCTCGTTGCATATTACAACGTGCAGCGATAGCGCGTGAGATGTGGGCGCTTATATGTACGTTGCACAACTGCGCGCGTGTCTATGTGTGTGCAGTGCGCGCGAGTCGGGAGGCGGCGTAACCCGGATTTCGAGCGGCGCGCGCTAGCGGAGCGACTGGGATTCGTCACAGCGAGTTTTTGTAGGCGCGCGAGTTGAGGCTCAGCTGTTCTGCCGTGTCGTTCGTTCGGTCGCTCGCTCCCTCGCCTCGCGAGATCTCTGTGAAGTAAGTGCGAGAAATATACGCTTTTTTGTTCCTGGTGGACGGCTTCGATGAGGAAAGATGGATTGAGCGATGGCTGTGAGGGTGGATGTGTTATGGGGTTGGGCGATGAATGAAACGATGGTGATTGATTATTGCGATACGATCGTTTCTTGAGTTTTTTTTTTTATTTTCGAGTGGTTCGTTGTGCGTTCTAGGAATTGTTTAAGGTTCGATTTGTTGCTTCGCGGTGGTTGTGAATTGTGAAATAATATTGCGCTCTTGGACAAACTGATTGCGCGGATGTTTTTCGAAAATTATGGAGTACTCGGTAACTAAAAGCTTCGATTTTTCAAAAATATTCGAGACTAACACTGTAAGAGTTTGTGGAAAATTATGGTAGCAATTCTTCGTGCAGGATAGATTTACGCGTGCGGGTGCGCTCGTAATTTACCCAGCTATTCTTCCTACTTTTAACAATTTTCCAAGCTGAAACTCGGTGGGTACTCGGCAACTGTTATTTTACAAAGTATATACTTAATACCGCGTAGTTGTGAAAAGTTGTGCTTTCCGTTAAAAAGAATTTTCTCCGGGGAATCGAAATATCCTCTCTCGGAATATAACGAAATTATGGGGTAGGAGCAATTCGTCTTCGGCTTCTGGAAACGTAATTTAATTTTTCAATATCGGAGTGCACGATAGCATAGGTATACGTTGTGTTTCAAACAGTTCCTTACTTCAAAGATAAACCAAAGTATCTTTGAAGTGCCCATTAATGTGAAAACAGAATATTTACCTAATTAAACTAAAAGTGAAGCGATTGTTAAAGAATAATTGTGAATTATTGCATTATTATATAGCTATTAATATAGGATCATTTCAGTAATTTAATTATTCTTTAAAATTGCTATTTTAAGTTACGAAAAGAAAATTTATAAATATTATGTTTATTAAAATATATATATAAAAGTAATAGTCGCAATCAAATTTCCTCAGTGCAGTTAGAGCTCGTATATAGATAAGCGTTTGTTCGCGTAACAATAAAACCAGTTGATTTTCGTTTGTTTTAATATTCATGCAGAGGATTTCCTCGAATATAAGGGAGAGTGTGATACCCGGCCAGAGATAGGTATAGCATAATAAAAATCAAAAAAGACGGGATGTTTGCGCAGCGATAGCGTGGCTTGCCAAGCACCTTTTAATGAACAAGAGGAAACCCACGTACGATATATATAACACACAAGCGATGCGTTTACCTTTGTGGGTTTCCCGGAAATTTTCACACGCTTTTTTTTTCACATTTGAAACTTGTAAGTTGGATCGAATTGATGCGATGATTCAGAAACGGTGTCGTTATATCAGTTAGTTATTTACATTATTTTTTGATGCGTGAATTTTTTTTGTGTAATATCTCCTTTTGTATTTTGAACCTAGCCTTTAATCTCTATAGTCCAAGCAAAGTATTCATTTATTATCGATCACAAATTAAAGTCACTCGATTGCAATTTAAATATTTTCGTATACATTGTCAACAAAAAAAAATGTGTAGCGCAGAAGTCGAATCGACACGCAATTATCAGCCACAGGTGCACCCACCAAGCACCGGTGCGCGCGAAATACCTAAAGTGCATCATCCACACACACACGCACACACATATTGCACAGAGAGAGAGAGAGAGAGAGAGAGAAGCGCGATCAAGGGTATATAAACTGCACGTGCGCGTTCGCCGCCTCTTGCCTGCCTACGTTTTCCTTCCTCTCGGTCCCGCGCGGCTCGTCACACCCCCACGTCCGCGAGGCACATCGGTGCGCACATCGAGCCATGCGATATATAGATAAGTCACGATGATGATGACGCCGCCGCTGCCACACTGTGTTTAGAGGCTCCGCGCGTATATAGGAGAGCGCACCTCGTATACACTACACATGCATAGACCGATGGCCGTGACCAGGTCGAGAGCGCGGGGACTTTATTCAGTTAGCTCGCGACGGTCTATCTGTCCGCACCAGCGGCGACTCTAAACAACTTCTCCCCGATCTTATACCTTCGTTCTTCTGTTTTGCTTTTTTGTTCTGTCTTCTGCTTGGTTTGACGTTTTGAGAGGCGAGAATTCGCGTGTGTGCGTGTGTACTTTATTCGAAGATAATCGATGGGCTTCGAGAGATGCTGGGTAGGCAGATTACCGAGTTTACCGAGACATTCAAGAGATACAAGGAGAAAATTGTTAAGGGCAGAAGGTAAATGAGACGGTGCGCCGGCAGCGGCGAATCTTGTGTGTGTTTTGCTTAGGGACACGGTTGCATGTATTTGTAGTATTTTTGAGAAATGTTGGTTCGGATCGGTATTTAAAATTTGAACGACGAGTGTGGCACAATAGTGGAGTGTATTGTGGAGAAATCTAAATCTAAATTGTATTCTCGTAAAGCGACAATCGAGTATACATTAAACACGGCAATATGTTTTCAACTGCTATTTTCTGTGTACACGAAACAAACTACTGTTTCGCAATAAAAATACTTTACGGCCATCCGAATACATTAAATGTGTTTGCTTTTTAAATACGACTAGTAGGAGATAGTCGAAAAGAGAAATTATTACACGCTGACATCTTTGTTTATCTAATAAGGATTGTCAATGTTTAATATTTCAAAAAATGCATTCATTTATACGTAAGAATACACATACTCTTGCGATTCCACTCATTTCTAATTATATCTTTGGAAAAAGAATGTTTTTCGAACGATTGCAACAGCTATTTTTACTTTCCCGTTTGAATAATACATTGTAAGTTTTAGCCATAAATATTTCTGTATCCGAACAACCGCTAAGTGGTATACTCTTTAATAATGCGTCATTTGACATTGAAAATGAATGTATAGATTTCCAGTTTTAATTTTCTATAATAGACTTAAATAGTTATACCTTTCGAACCGCATATCGATCATTTAATTACGGTGATTATTTTCGCGTTCTAGTATATAGGGGAGAGACGGACATGCCTGGCTGGCAGGGTCAATTTGGCAGTCAAAATTTTATTATTTAATAAAAATATTTTTGAATTTTTATTTTTATTACTAGATCTTTTGTCAACAACGTTTCTTTTTATGCATTTAAACTTATAGAATTAAATATTTTTTTAATATAAATTGAGGCTGAAATTTAAAGGTCTGTCTTGACGACGGCAAGTAGTTTTCAGTCGTTCGTTAAAGTTATTAATTTATGTTGATATATAATTACGAAGGGTGCATTAAAAAGCTTAACTCTCGAACTTTAATTTCATTTTTTTTTTCATTGCACGATTAAAGACAAAAAAGTTATTATCAAGTACAAAAAGAGTGCTTAGCGGGGCACGTCTGGCAGCTAAGGCGGGGCACGTTTGGCGTCAGGAGCACGATGTCGCTGTGGACGCCGAATCAAAACAAACAGTCATAACCTCTTTCGCGCATTTCGGAACAGTGGCACTTCGCGAATATTAAGTCCTGATAATTGACTTAATTTAAATTATTAGCGTTAGTTTAATGGTTAGGAAATATAAAAAACAAAACAAATAAACTCTCTTGGACTTAAATACATCCACCAGACCGCGCTAAATGTGCCCCGCTGATCTGCCAATATTACCCCGCTAATAGAATAGGCGGGGCACGCTTGGCAGTTTTCTTTTATAAGAGATAAAAAGATGCCCAAATGGGTTTAAACGTTACGGTATTCGATTATTAAAGGAATAAAGAGTGCGTGAATATTTAAAAGAAAGTTCATATCCATTTCCTCTTTTATTTATTCTATTTTAAACATTTTCTGCCAGTCGTGCCCTACTCTCCCCTAGGACTAATTATTTTATTCATCCCGCACTTAAAAGTTGGGCTCCATTGGAACGAACTTTTGCGCTTGCGCGCTCGACCTCTTTCAAACTTCGTTTGCGGAAATAATAATGCAAATCATTCGTAGGAGAGTCACGATAAACAATTTCGATAAGTGAACGAGTTGATTTATCATCGCGAGCCGAAGCTGAAAACTTTTCTCGTGTACGCGTACGTGAAATCTAAATTTAAAACGGTTGACAGCTTGCTATTAGTTATCGCGTGAATCGATAAAGTCGAGTTGATGCTTTTAGGCGCCACGTGTTTGAATCGATGGATAACGCCGAGTTATTGTTTTCACGCTGGTGCTATGGTCACATTTTCTTTTGTTGCTCTCGAAAATCTAATCAACTTTGTATAACGTTTTATTTACACTAACTATTCGCATTTTTATAACAGTTTTGAACAATGACCTTATCCAAATTGTCACTTTTCCTTCCTAAAATAATCTTACAATTATTTGTCAATGCTTTATTTTTGCCTGCTTTTATCTACCTAAAACGTTCCATTATATACATGGCCACTTAATCAGGCACTTCATATTACAAGAGATAATCTGTTTGTTGAAAACATGACGAAAGGTTTTCTAAAGTCATTACAAGTAAATCGTTGCGTAAAACTTGTGCGTAAAACAAAAGTCTGAAGTGTGCCGATATGTTTTTTGCCCCACAGAATGAAATACTCGCCCCAGCAGCAACAGCAACAGCAGAAGGAACGCAAATCCGAGAGCGAGATGAGTTCAGTGAACGCGACGCCGTCCCGAGCGGCGAGCGCCCTCCAGCGTAGCGCCTCGGCTGCCTCGGCGGCGGCCGGCCAGTCGACCTCCGCGGCACGACGCGCCCTCACCTGCCGTCCCCTCTCCACGGACATGTTCGCCTGGATGCGCGTCTTTCGGCTCGCGACGATGCTCCACCAGGTCAGCTGCTAGTCTCTCTCAGCTCAGCTCTCTCTCGCTCTCCCGCACCACCGACCTTCCCTATACCCCTAGCCCCATACCCAGCGAGCCAACAAAGGACATAGCTAGAAGAAGAAGCAAGGATCCTCGTAACGATTGCATCCCTTACTTTACTCTATCCCTCTTTTCCCACCCCTTTCCCGTGTACCCTTTTGTTCGAGATACCCTGGATACCGCAGCCCTCTCCTGTACTCGTCGTCTGCAATAAATAAATGAGAAGAAAAAGAAGGTTTTAGGTTGATAGATGCGCGTCACCGGAGCGCTGCTGGTGCTATTCTAGATTCTGCGAGAAAAACCATCTGTTTCGTTTAGGCTAATGGATTTTGATTGGTTTTAGGTGCCGTTGATTCATGTGTGTGTGTTTTTTTTTGTGAAGCCTTGAACCGACTTGCTTACTATATGCGCTCTTCGTTTACTGTTTTTTCGCCCACTCTGTTTTACTTCGATTAGAATACGGTTTACTTTGCTGATCGAATTAACGATGCTTTTCGGCCGAGGCATCGCAAGTATGGACGCGAGATTGTGTTTGCCTGTTTAGTGCCTACGGATTATTTTCGAAGTTCAAGTAAGAAATCCATAGTCTTGGTTAAAAGTAGCTTATTAGTCCAGTGTCGACCGGACACTCGAACACTAACCGATATTATTGATTTTATCGTTGAGCCAAAAAATACTTTGTGGTTACTATGCAGGTAAATATATTCTTTCCATTGACTTTCGTTTTCTCATTCCTTTCGACAAAATGATGTTTTCATTTAAAAAAGTGCATCGTTTCAAGGCTCGTATATTTGCTATTTTCTGTTCGATAAAAAGGAAAAAAACCACCTATACGCATGAGTCAGAGAAAACAAAACGACCTTATAATTACAATAGAGTTTGCTTTGGTGACGTTGAGAAGCGTTGAAGCTACCTGAATGAGTAAAGAAAAAACCAATAAATGAAAAAAAAATAAAAACAGATAAAAAGATTTTTCGAGTATTGTCGCAAGTGAGCTCGTGTCGAGTTTGCGAGCTCCGTAGAAACTAAAATACAAGCAAGTCGACTTAGAGTAATAAATTGAAGAAAAAAATAATAAAAAAGTATATGATAACAAAAAAATGAAAAAAAGGAAAAAAAAAAAAGACATGAAATAAATAAATAATTTGATCGTTATAGATTAATCCGCACTCTGACCGAGATCCTACATAGATTTGTCAGTCAGGCAAAAGACCGTAATATAATTGTATATCGATTGCGATTCCCGTTATGAATGTGCGAGACGAACTTGGCGATGATAATGAAACTGCAACGTCGACGATGATGCAATGATGCTGCGAACTTCGCGCTTACTTTGATCATTCGATCCATTTGCGTTGACATTACCCAATTGAATTCTGCATATAGAAAACCAAAGCAACAAAGAGAAGAGATGATTAATGAAAAGTTGATTGTTGTTAAACACGAGGATTAAAAGAAGAAGAAAATGAAGAAGAAAGAATAAAGTATATAAAAAAAGAGAGCGCATCAATTTTGTCGCCGGCAGTTTATGATCGAGAACCTCGCTCAGAGTCGTCGATTGGACTTATTGCAATCCCGAGGACTAGTGTCCCTTGGAATAAATATATGCATGTATATTAATGGGTCCAAACGAGGACTTCGGCCATCGTGATTCCGATGAGTCCATTCGGATTTGCGAGATTCGGATGAAAAATTGCCGGCCCGCAGTTACCATACGCTCAATTTCTCCGTTATTGGATTTTTATCGTTTACCTATCCCGTTGCTCTCTTAGTTTTCTTTTTAATTATTCGAGCGTCGATATTGATTTCCGGCCACTGCGAAAGGACGAGAAATTTTTTGCAACAAATAAAAGTAAAGTATTTTCTGTACAAAAGCTTCACCGAAGAGTGTCACACATATAGCGGGTATATTAAAAAAAACGTCCATTTCCGATAATTAGATTTTCGTTCGCCAGCACTGGTACAATACTTATCCAATACTACGTTTATATTTCAAATGTTGTTACTTTCGGTAAAATAAAATTGCGACCTTTGATCGTCCCGAGATCGATATCGTCACTCGGAGAAAAGAATAATTTTCGTTCAGTTCCGTTCGTTACCGTATGCAAAAAAAAAGAAAAATACAAAAGAGAAAAGAAACTAAGGGAACGGAGACTATGTATGTATGTAATACCGACACAGCTTCGACTGCCATGTATAAGAAGTTAAGAAAACGTTACTGGGAAACTTTCTGTTGAAACAATAAAAGTATAAAAAAAATTATTAAAGCAACCAAAAAAAAATCGAAGAAAAAAAAGTAATGAAAGATGAAATAATAAGCGAGTTTATCAGTCGCTCTTGAACTCTTAGTGTTACGTTCCGTTTTTGCGTTGTGTCACATCCCGTAATACGTACATGATGTTATTGTTAAAAGTAAATATGAAATCCACGATTTTTCGTTATTCGATATAATAAACAAACGGAAGGATGACACCTTGTTTACTATATAATTGTCATGATTGCAGCAGCGACGCACGTTTCCTCGTTAAACGATATTATATATTTTACGACTATGTGAGCAAATCGACTAATAAACTGTTTGCTTTATCTCGCGACGCATGTGGCACTTGACTTTTTTTTTCGCTCCCTGCAACTTCCTTTTTCCCAGACTTTATAGTGTCCCACTGCAGAGCTCGAGAGTTGGACCTTTGCTCTGTCATTATTCGCCTTCCTTCTCACGTTATACTGTCCCCCCCTTTTGTTTTATCAAGGCTTTTTTCGTCTAATGGAAGGTTAGCGGGAAAACCTTGATTTGATAATCGAAAACTCCGCTCGTTTCGGCCTAAATTGATCGTTCGCCTCGTTTAATTTTAAGTGTTTAAGCCACTTATGTTTGCTTGTTTTATTTCGTAATCGTTTTACAGACGACTTTCATGAACGAAGATCTTAATATTTAACAGTTTTTTCTATGTCAATCCTTGCAAATAAAAACTACGCTAAATCACGTCCAAGTTTTTAACTTACAATATATGTTTTTTAACTTATGATTTATTTAATATTCTTGATTGGTTAAATATAGAATTAATACATGTACTTATTAATTAATTAATAATGTATTAATTAATTACATGTACTTAAATGTTGCAATACTTAATTCATTTTAATGCTGAAATACTAGTACTTTTGTCTTTTATTTTTATGTTCACGTGCTTGTACTCCAATAGACCGTTCGGACCCAATTAATATCGTTGGAAAAGTATTTCACTTTCAATTCTATGTTCCATAAAAAGGTAAGTAATAATAATTTATATACTTACGAACTTTGCACAGTTATAGAGCCAATTGCGGCAGAAGTTTATGCTACTAAATGCAAGTGTATTTCCAGACTAAAATTGATAAAGTTATAGAAGTGAAAAGTTAAAAATTCTATCAATAGTAAAGGTAGTTGAAACCTAGGGTGAAAAAAAGGCGGGTATTTCATCCCCCGCTAAATTAAAAAACTTTTTTTACTTTCAACTCTCAAGCCATTCGCGCTTAGCCGACTCCACATTTATCGCGCACTTTTCATTTTATAAATTTCTTTACGGTCGAGCGCTTTCATTCTCGTCTGCGAGTCCCGCTCGCGCGGCCGCGTGTAGGTATACTCGTTGGTATTCATGTGCGTTAAGATCGATCATGTTCTTTCTCCCGATCCCCATTCGGGACGCGAGACAATCGGTACTTGAGGTCTATTAATTTTTCATTCAAAGAAATCTCGCCCACGCGTCTCGCTCGGTGCGCGCAATATTTCCACTGTAAATAGAACGCATAGACGGAGAGTGACAGATGCACTTTCGTTACGACTGCGTGTGTTTACATGTCACGTGACCAACGTTCGCGTTCACATTGTTCTAAATCCGTTCAGCTGGCGAGTTATTGTTTATGATTAAATCGTTCTAGACTGGATTTCATCATTACGATGAGAACTCCAGTCTCGAACAGCTTCGAAGAGAATACAGATCAATTTCTTCAAATCATTACCTCAAATACCTATAAATATTTATATTTATTAGATTTTATGAAATTATTTATGTGCAAATATTTATCGTTTATATATAAATAGTAAAATAACAATACTAATCAGAATTTTAATACATATATAACATTATATTATTTATTACAATAACCCAAAAATATACTTGGTATAAAAAATACAGGATGCAAAATTTTATATAATTTCAGCATAAGTCAGATTTTTATAATACTTTTTTAAAGGTATTTATAAATAATGTTGTAAGTAGAAAAACTTACATCAGACATGTATTTTATCTTTTAGTAGTAAGTATGCAAATGTAGCTGATGTACGCTTACTTTGTATCATTTTCAAATCTTGTGCAATACTTTTAACGTTACAAAGGAGTTATACATATATCACTTATATATTAGAACCAATTATTATATTAGAGGAAGCTATGTGCTAATGCATTGGTAGTGGTTGTTTTATTTTTTCAAACATAAACACTACATATTCCACTCAGAATCAATATTCTAAACTCATTTGTTCACCAATAGTACGTATTCAATTTGTTCCCTACTTTGTACATGAAATCTTTACACGCTTAGGTCGTATATTAAATTTACCAATTTTTGCCCAAACCTTTCCATTTCTCTGTTCACTCTGTTCTACACATAAAATTGAATAGAATTTAGGTCCATCCTAAGCAATACTTAATATTAACATTCAATAATTCTTGATGTGCAATAAATAAAAGTGTTTCCAAATGGCATTTGCTATTAAATATCAGTTTATTTTTGTTTTAATATCATTAGTATTTAAAAATATTCATGCTAATTACAGCAACAGTTTACATATAATCAAAAAGGACAATCGTGTATCTAAATTTTTGGTAAGTTTATTAAGCTTTGCAATAGTTTGTAAGAATTTTATTCTTATACAATCTAATGATTATTCATTCATTTTTAAGGGAATT
>UELV01170565.1:0-16586 GCA_900490015.1 Megastigmus stigmatizans | reverse complement strand
TCTACTTTGGATTGTGCATGACATTTTATCCTACAAGTGTCACAAATTTTATCTGCATCCTTTAAAAATGAAAACCGAAGTTTCACTTCTTCTGAAACGAATCTCAGCCTAGGTGAATGTTTTTCTTCGTTAAACGGATTACAACACTGTTTGAAACCAGACATTTTATAATAAATGTTTTTAATAAGTTCTCATAAAGAGAATATTTTATCCCTAAATTGTTGGAACTTATAAAACCTTGGCGATAAAATTTGGCTACAGATATTTTTGTTAAGGTCTAAATCCCTCTAGTGGCGAAAAAAATAATAAAAATTAAACAGTCAGTTACATAATGAAAAATCGGGCGTCTGAGCGCAGTATGAAGAGCGCGCGTACGGCCTCGCGGCGTCGTACTTAATATATCATAACTCAGGAACACTTGGATTCCCCATCCTGAAATTTCAGGCCTTTGTAGCTTAAGAGTTGTACTTTAGAATAAAAAAAGTTATTTCGAAAAAAAAAATACATTTTTTTAGAAAAATTGATTTAAATATTTAAGATCTATGTCTTTTGATTTTTTCTAAAAGTCTTACCGTTCGATTGTGAGCGAGTTGAACAGAGCGCCTTTTATGCGAAAAATGCGCCGCGCGCGCCCTGTGGCTGGTTTTTGGTGGACGCTCCCATATACGAGATTTGATAAGATTATGCTAAAAACTATTTTTCACTATCTCTAAATCTTGAACATTAGTTAACGAAATAATCCCTGCAACAGAGTTCATAGTCTATCCGGACCCTGATAAAAATAGCTCATTAAATCCTCGAAAATTTATCTTTACAACATTTCCAGGGCTTATACATAGCAAATGCCTTCCTCTTTAGGTGCGAGTGAAGTAACTTCATTAAAAAAAAAAAAAATTGATGAATTAAAATTTAATTATAGCTATTCCATTTAATTATACCTTTTATTATTTCCAGCAGGGGAATAAGTGAAAATTGTATTATACTATTCTGAAAAAAGGTTTAAATTTTATAAATATAGCGTAATAGAGTTAATTTGTACTTTGTAAGTTTGCAAATTTGTCAAAAGCATCATGTCTTTTTTGAAGTTAGTAAATTTACTCGATTCTTATTAAACATTTAATTTGATACTAAAAATTCCGTGTTCTCTACCTTTAGCAAATTTTGATCTACTATCATCTCATTATTTAAAAATAAAAATACTAATAAAAAAATAAAAAACACTATAAAAGTATTTTGTTAATTTACTGTAGCTGGTATCTGTGTATTTTTTTTATGAAAATATATTTTGTTGAACTCTATTTTCAAAGCAAAACACAATTGCATTATACTAATTTACGCTCGAATTTATGTTAAATACATATGTGTTTTATATTATTTGTTAAAAGTATTATATATATTACTTTATGTAAAATTTGTAGCTGTAAAATACTGTTTATACGATATTTCATATTTTATTAACTTAAAAACGCTGCTTGTAATGACAAGTCACTTATCATTTTTATATCTGCTGTATTTTCTTATTTTGCCTTTATTTCCCGAAATTAAATATATGATTAGTGAATCCAAAATTTTTTCTTATGGTACCGCGCGCACTTGATGCATTTTATTTTTAATAAATTAAATATATACTTATATATCATGGAGTACGGACAGACAATAAATTTCTATTACCGACTGAGAACTGATTTAGAATTAATCAATTGAGCAAGTATAATGCAATCTCAAATTATTAATTTTAAATATTCGCGCTTCTTTTGACGTTCCGTGTTTCCGTTTTGCACCAATAATGACTATTCGAATTCGAGTGTCACAGGTTACAGCTTCCGTTTTATAAATTAAATGCCCCTACAGAGGTCTAGCTACATCGCACAAATACAAGAATGACATTGTTGATATATCTACAAGCCGTTGTAGCTCACTGTGCTTCATATATATAGATATATCAAAAATGTTATTCTTGTATTTGTGCGTTGTAGCTCGACCTTTGTACTCTGTAGGGGCCCTAATTGTCAATTGTGCAGCGCGTGAACTGATGGTTGCCGCGATGGCGATGTTTATCATCTTCATGCGTGCTGTGCATCGGTCATCATTTCATCAATTGAAAGTTCGCGTGCCCTTCTGTTTGCACGTGCACGTTCCACGGTTTAAGTTCTCTCTCTCCCTCGCTCACTGCTGCTCTACGGGCTCCGGCACGCTCACTGCTCTCCCTCTCTCTCGTTCTAGCTCTTTATTCTTTCTCTCTCTCTCTCTCTCTCGTCCTCCAATCTTCTACACACAATATCGTACGAGACCAGTCCACGGAACGACGGAACTCTGTCGTCATCGGCACGGGGCGTCGTGTGCAAAATATATCCAATATCCTCTCCCTGTGCGCTTGTGCGAAATTCCCGAACGTAAAAAAAAACCCAAGCAGATCCGTGACAGACTAAGGACAAAATATGCGTGTTTCAAACAGTGCAAGCAAGTAATTCCACCAGGAATTCTAAAACAGGAGAACGAGGGGATACCGCCAAGGGCACAGCTCATTCTGCTACAAGCGTCGGAGTCGCGGAGACCCCGACATTTACAGCAGAGAGGAATCCAAAAGCCGAAACAGCGGAAAGCAATCGCGAAACGAATGTTCCTAATTGCCGTAGGAGCCTTTGAGATAGCGAGCTTAACTGCAAACGCCGAGGTCTGGTCGACGTCCACCATCGAGCACCGCTCAACCGGACAGCCTGCGTTCTGACTGATTTTTGCGACCCAGTCACCGAAAACCTCCATCATTCCGTCAATAACCGAGTGTGGGCCCGTAGGGTGGCGATCGTTCGATAAGGTAAGAGAATCATAAATATGTAACACCACGAATTTTATCTCTCCTCGCTCGACTGCTGTGTGGACCCATACGCGCGTCTTTCCATTTTGATTTTCAAGTATATCGCACTGTCTGGAGCAGTCGAGAGACGGAGAGCGAAAGACGGCCTTTCTACACTTGTTGATGCTCCAAATCTTATTTTCGATCAATGCTGTTACTTAAAAAATGCGCCCAGCTATTTAGAAAACTTTACGTCACAAATGCTCCATTATCATTGTATCACTTGTATCTTTAAAAGATATTATAGAACGGTCAATAGAAGTATTATGCTTCAAGTATTGTACTTACTAGTGTAAAAGAGGCATCAGCGAAAGAGAAAGAGAGAGAGAAAACGCTTCCCCTTGCTTTTCACCCCGTGGATACGGCTAGGTATCGTCGCGCCGCTGCCTCGCAACAACGACGTAAAAGGTCATCGGCGCGCTGACGAAGTCGAAGCTCCGTGGCTCGATCACGTGAAAATATCTTTTATTTGTTAACGATTAACGAGCCAGGCTTATCTTTTCGGACGCGCTTTTGGACTCATACATTTTTTCCTTAATCTGAATATACCAGTCTTTTTTCCTCAATAATGACCTTATGAACAAATGCAAGCTAAATTAGCGCTTGAATTTGCATCTGAAACCTTGAGTGAAATATTTTTATTTTTATTTAATGATGTCGAAATACATTGTCGCTATGATTCAAATATGTTGATGTATATTTATTTTATTTTATGCTTTTCTATTGATGATATACCTGTATAAAATAAAAGTTTTTTAATGATACACTTGGCACAATGTAGAGGGCTTTTTTAAAATGTATATTATCGAACAGAAGTATAACATAACAGATAGGTTACATGATACTTGTGGTGGCAAACTAATAACATTAAAATATCATCTTAAATAAGCATTAACATGAGTTTGAAATTTGCATTGTTGGAGTGCAACGAAATAATTATTTTTTTATATTAATTGCTTATTTAACGTTAATAAATTCAATAAGTAAATGATCTTGCTCCGCTATATGAACTTCAAATTCATAAATAACTTTGAATTTTCAATTCCATATATGCTTAAGAAATAGATTTAATATTTAGTGTTACTACTTTCATAGAAAATTGTCGAGTTTGACCATTCAACATGTAATGGTGATCCAATTGGCAACATTTTGTGGCTATTAAGGAAGCAATATACTTTCAAATGTTCTATACCACAAATTATATTATTCAGTTTTAAACTAGCTCTCAATTATGTAATGCGTAGTTTTTATATGGGTCTCAAAGTAGAAATAATAGTGGAAATTCAATATACTCAAAAAATCTGGCTAAAAACTGTCTAAAAACACCTTAAAATTTCTGCCAGGGATATATACATAAAATGAGATAATTTTATAAAATATTTGGATAAGTTGATATTTGTATTATAGCTCTGACAATATTAAATGTATGAAAAATTTTGATAGTGTAACATATTTAGGGTTAAATTAAATAAATTATTTACAGAATCAACATTTTTAAATTTATATTTGTTAGAAAAGACTATTAAAATATCAGAGTCTAAACGACTTTAAAGTTCGCATCCGTAGTACACAACGAAAAAATTTTAATTTATTACTTAATTATATACCATTTAATTAGAATTCATTTCTATTTTTCTTAACAGTTCTTTATATATGGCAAATGACAATTATTTAACTAATTTTTAATCAAACATATCAATAAATAAAATAATTAAAAAATATTTTCGTTGCAATGATGCAAACTTCAGCCCCATGCTTTAAATTATCTCGTAGCGTGCTTTTTTTATTGCTTCACTGTTCTAGTTTTATAAAATCTGATTATACATTAAGTACTATGGAAGGTTTTACAAGCAAGGTTCTGTTTCAGGAGCAATGGAATGACTTGCTACTACAAAGTATGTAAAATCCTCTCTGTTTGCATAGTTGTCTCTTACTCATGTGCATTGCTAAATATAACGCAGCAGCAGTTTACAATAGACAAAAGCTTAAATGACATTATGATAATTTAAATGAATATCAAATTTAACATTAAGTTACTTGTTAAAAATCTAATATTTGTATGTCAAGTAAATATAGGTAATACACTTAATATTTTTTTAGTTTTTTATCAAGTACTTGACTTGTTCTTGACAATCTTTTTATTAATGATTTACTATCGAAAGAAACTTTATCAAATGAAATTATACACAGGATAGAAGCTTTTAAAAAGATTGTTCCTTGTGTTATACCGGTATTAACCGATTAGACCCCTTCTACTACACAATTTAGTCAGTTTTATGATAAAAGTAGAGCAGCAAGATAAATTGCAAGAGCAAAGTCATTCCGAGATATAACTGCTCCTTATCAAATTTATAAAATGTTCACTTCATTGCAGTAAGAAGAATTACAATATATGTTATGGTATGATATATATGATATCGTGTTTATAAACTTGAACATTCGATACACTCACCGTTATATAATATATACTACAAGACGTCTGATAAATTTTAAAAATTATTACCTTTAAGGTGGTTCGAACGTGAAACGAAAATCCATAGAATTTTATAAAATTTGGGTATATTGTTCATTATTATTAAGTACACCTGATCGGAAAATTTCAGATCACATTACCGACCAAAAATTTGAGAAAAAGCTAGTTGATAATCACGTATTTAACACAGCTCTTATGGCGAGTTCGTAGTTTTTCACCGGAAGTAATATCATTACTTTTTACAAATTCCTTAAAACTTGATGAAAAACTATATGTTGAAAGTTGAATTGTTCAACTTTGCAATAGTACTCCAAGAATTACAAATATAAATTATAAATAAATATTTAACGATAAAGTTGAGGATATATAGGTTACGGAGACCATGCCATGGTTTTATTTGGCGCGAAATTTGAATGTCAATAAAAATCATAGTTATATATTTAAATTCTCTTTTCATTTTAAATGGATGTATAATGAAAGCGAAAAATGTGTAATTGATAAATTATTACTTTATTTTTATCATGGTAATGAATAGGAAGCACATGAAAATATAAATAAATTAGAATCATGTAATATTTTAAAAACTTTATGAAGCTGTAGTGAATCCAAGCGAAATTATATGCGTAAGAGGTTATGTGAACGACGACTACCAAGCCGCAAGGCAGACACGCGTATACCTAAAATATGCGCATGCGCGCTTACAGGTGGAAACACCGTATCAATCATACGACCAGCAAATAAATCACTTCAGTCATAAAGTAATTACTAATAAAATTAAAAACGTTATTGAAATTCCTTGATTTTATATTATTTCATTCTTAAATGCCTTTAAGGCATTTAAATAACTTTTTTAATGCGATTGTCATATTGACTAGAAAGTCGCGCTCGACCACCTTAAAACTATACTAATTCTACACAGTTATTACATTTCTACGACAGACAAAATGAGTTTCAGCGAATTACGAGTAACAGCTGCGAATAATGTATACTTCTTTTCGATTCTCTCTGATTCCTAAATATATACGTCATGACAATATAATAATACGTCGCAATTAATAATACACGCGTGAATAAATAATAAAGTGCGCGCGCACAGATAGCTAACATTCGCATTGTCAAGCCATGATAATTATCAATGTAGGCACATTTCAGTAGAAACAGGCTCGCGCGCGCGCGCGCCTCGATATCTATCTAATCCCCCGTCGGTCGTTGAGAACGACCGGACTTATATTTGCGATAGGCTCGCGCAAGCATTATCATTCGCCCGGCTGCTATACGGCGGCAGGTGTTTCACCCGAGGCCTTGACGCGAAAAAACACTCTTCGTCATAACTGCAAAATTACGTCATACCTATATAGCGTGTAAAATTTTCCTGGACGAGGCACGCTCTCGGCGCTGATATAGGTGAATTCCCCTCGCCGCACCCCGCCGCTCCTCAGACCCGTCCCGAGGACTTGAATTTTTTTAATATACGCTTAATAATATTTGTAAAATTTCAGCGATCGGTTTAAGCCAGCCTTATCGCCGACTTCCTCTCTACGACAACGTTCATTTTGTCACGATAAAGAAAAAGTTTTCGAGATAAAATTATATAGAAATATGCTTTTGAAATGTCTATGTGTGATAGGAGCGCCGAGTGTATCATGCGAGTTAGTGCAAGCGTGCGTGCATTGAATTTATTGCATAATAAATTTCTTCAAAAACTTTTTAACATGAGTAAAAAATTTTATAGTTGGTTTTTACTGCTGTCCACAGTTAAAAGAGTAATAATATCGGTTGTGTCGTGTCACATTTAACAAGCAAAGCTCGGATTCTTATAAGGTTCCGTGAACCTTTTAGATAATTAAAAATCTTTCAGATTCATTTTATAAGCTTTATAAATATAAAGTATTAATTGCTGCATTTTTGTATATTATAAGTTATATATTTTTTCTCATTTTTTTTGAATTGAGTTTATTCATGTACCTGCTAAAAATGACTTGACGTAACTTAGTCTTAACAATTTTATACGCTTCTTATATTATATAATTCTCACTGGAAATTCAATCACTGGCCACTTAGGTAATACTTATATCATTGCATTGTTTTGACTAGTATCTAATCAGAAACGACTTAATATTTTACTACGGGTAGTATAAGATTACAACTCTTGTATTCATGCTTTGGGTTAAGAATATACATTTATTTATGAGTCATTAATGTAACAATAGTTACTTACATATAACTTTTTTTACAATACATTTTACAATAAAATAGTAAATGCTTAAAGTAATATCTTTAAATTATCTAATCTACTGCTTATATAATTATTAAAAATTATTTGTAAATTTTGGTTTCTACACTACTACATATTTAGTTCTAATTCTAAATGTATATGTTAATTCGAAATATTTATATTATCCTCGTATTAAATTTATTTATTCTATATATTTTTAATTAATTATATTGATATTAATACGTGTATGGTTTAAATTTCAATTTGATACATATTAAAAAAATCTTTTACTGGTTTATTTAGAAATGAGTAATATATGAAGAATGTTTAATCAATACTGAATGTTAAATCACTGATGCACAAAATGAATTACAATGGAGAGCAATAAAGTGTAAATTTTTTTTATTAAAATATAATGAGGAGTGAGATATGAGTCTCGAGCTTCCCTTAAGCCCCATTCGATCAGTGTCGTTAACTATAGTTTCATTTGTAGCAGACGCGTTATTGTATATAAAATTTTTCAAGAAAAGTAATTGTTATTAGAACAAAAGCTTAATTTATCTTTTCCGTATTCTTAAACTTGTTATAAAAATCACATGAACTAATTAGCGCATGTCTCGATGATTCCCTCAAGAAATCGCCGGCAAACTATGGCTGACGAGCTTGCGTCATCGTATTTACGCGTATAGCGTTCAATGGGCGATAACCGTTAACATACAGACAATATAATATAGATCGCTTTTTCGTTTCTTTCATTTCTCTCCGATTCATGCGCAGTAGGATTTCCCCTTGTTTCGCTTCTCAACGGTTCTCAATCTCTTGACTCTCTTTATCCTGAAGAGATAAAATCGAGCTCAAAATTATACATATATTTGCTTTTTTCGACGTTGTGATATTGACCTCTGGACAAAGTATTAACTTATGTGCATATGCCAACGCCGCATCGTCATCTCCTGGGATGACGGTGTTTTCGAAGTCAGGTCTTTGGTCTTTCACCACTTCATCTTTCATCTTTTTCATGCTGAGATCTCTACTTAATACAAGAGGTTATTGAAATAAGTTGATGAATTGAAGATTTTTTTATAGGTCACATTTTGATTTATTTTTTACTTTATACCGAGTTGCATACTTTACAAATTACAGACTTTGTAATAATATTATTTTTTGCATTTTCTATTTATTTTAAATATTTACGTATATTAAATAGTTTTAAAGTGGTTCTTAAACTTGCAAAAGTAATATAAATAATAGATTAATATGTACAAATAAAATAACTTTTTGTTGTTATTTCTGCTTGGGTGAATCCCGTGAATGCTTGTAAGTGAAATTTTCAAGGCTATTTTATAGTAGTATAATAATTTTGTGACATAATATTTAGTTTTGCATGTCTGCAGTTAAAAAAGATTAAATCATGTTTGTAGCAGTAATTTTTAATTTAAAGTGGCCATTGGCCACCATTATATATAGGTTATATTTTTAAACTTTGATCAAAAAGTACTACTTCGACAATGTTTCAAAGTCGGACCAAGACCGTAAATTTATGTTAAACGCCATCATTGTAAAAACTTCTTCACTAAATTGGTATGCCCTTGGTACAAGAGCACATGCCAGCGATCAAGACTAAGTAGGTATTGAGTCAGGAAATATTCCAAGTACGCAGTAAGCTAAAATTCTAATGAGGCCAGTAACACATTTTTATTCCATTCACTAAATCGTTACAATGATTTTTTAATGGATGTTAGGGCCAGGATTTTATAAAATCGCCAACTATAAGTACTAAAAGCGCTGTTGTCATGCAGGAAATATAATGAATATAGATAACAATTAAGTATTTACTGACAAATTTATGAATTCTTATGTCATATCTATACGAATATTAGAAGTGTTTTTTTCACGCGATATTGAACACGCTAAGCGCGTCATGATAATTCCAATCAATTGGAATAAAAATGGCGTGTTGCTTTCGAGAGTTTATACGTAGATGTGTATATATATATATATATATATATATACCAGTATGTTAGTTATTATTACAATGAAAAACAACATTGACAGTTATATACAAACAAAAACCTGCAAATAATGTGACGACGTCTGGTGATTAAATATTTATGAAATATATCTTTAAGAGAAAATTTAAGTCCACCATCCGATGCCAACCGTGCATACTTTTATTACTTTTATTAAGTTATATCTTACTTTCAACCATTATGTGTACACAATATATCATTTTTTTCTAATTGATTAGAGAATTATAGGCATTATAGATAATAGTCTGCTGTTCATCTTTCTTTTTCTTTTTTTCATCCTGAAGATAATATTTTTTCACTAGGAACCTGTTTTTCTTTCTTTTGTCTAAAATTAAAAAAAAAAGTATAAAATATAATAGTTACTAATAATAAGTAACTTTTTATTTCTTTTTAATGAATATTTAAACCTTTATTTCAAGAACCCCGGACTCAAAAATTAACTGTATAATTAAAATGAAATGTAAAATCTAAAAATCTATAAAACTCTAAAATATATTTAAAAAATTAATTAAATATATTAATAATATCGTAGTTACATTTTAAAGTAGAATATTTAAAGAGGTCACATAGATTTTCAATTGTTTTCTATTATTTTTTAATATATCAAAAAGGGGGTGCCAGTTATAAACCTCCCAGCATTACGGTTTAAAGGTGCGATGTACGTAACTTATTAACTTTTAGCTAATTTTATGTAGAACATATTTATTTTTTACTTTTTTTTTCAAGTCTATTGCCTTCTATAATGGGATAAAAATGACGTTTTAGTTAACTGCATTATATAATAGAGCAATACTTATTTGCTTTGTAAACTTTTTGATTTCTTGCAATATCTTGCAAATTGAGGGAACTATGCTCAGAGAAATATTTAAGAATAATTACCGTTAAATTCTGGTTAATAGTGGGAAAAAATGTATTTAAGACATATTTATGATGAAATATCATAATTATTATTTTGAAGTATCGAAAAAATACTTATATTCCGTATAAATTTTACCGTGAAATACGGTAAGAAAGGTTAAACGCGTTGTTTATTTTCTTCGAGTTCTTATGAGACTCTTATAACCTTATACCTGGTTTCAATTACTACAATATTTATGTTTGTGGATTGCTTTACATATAACTGTCTATTCAGTACTTATGCTTCTCTTTTAATATTAATAAATACAACAAATCAATTGTGAAACTTAACCTTAAATGTAATATCACATGCAATGGTATTGGTCATTTTTACACTGAACTACACGGTAAAATTTGCTAGAATGGCAGTTCGTCCCACGATTACCATACTTCAGGATAAATTTTATCCTGAAATTTAGTTAATATTTCTAGAACTTTTTTCTTCGTGTGTGTCGCAAAAATTCGTATTCTGTCACCATCATAACGCGGTACCTTTGAAATACTTGTGACGATGACGTCACCAAATGATTTTCAATAAACTATAGCTTTGCTAAATTTAGTTCGATTCACAAAATTGAAAGTGATTTATAAATCGGCTTCAATTCTCTTTATAACTTACGCATGTCGACTAAAAATAAAATTTCATGTTCTTCCCAATTAGAACACATATTAGTATTAGTATTTACAATAATTAGAATCTGTAAATATTGCAAGTTATTCCCCAGTAGTTTGATCTTCCACCGAACCACCTTAAGAAATTTAAGATAAAACAAATCAATGAAATATTGTTCATTGCGCAGTATTTTTATAACTGGTTACAAGTATTGGGTGAAAAGTAAAGGGAAATATATTAGAAATGAGTAATATTATGATTTCTGAAAAAAATTGGAGACATTCACTATATTTATCTCACCTGGCTATATTTATCTTATTTTTTTTAGAATATATATCTTTAAGTACTGTTTAGTTCACTTGAAAATTTTTTAATGTAATATGTGAATAATGTGCTCTAAAATATATTTTATTATTTCTAGGTATAGATAATGCATATTTAAGATAATTAAAAAAATTCATTATATGTAATTGTATGAACTATCAACAAATATCGACAACAACTATAGAAAACAGTCATATCTAATATATAATCAATTTCGCAGTAGCAGGATTTGGTATTTTAATTAAAAACAACTTTTACTTTTGAAGTAATAATATACTTTATTGCAAAGGTACAATGACATTTTTTGAAATCACTTTATATTTTACCCTTTATTTACATAATAAAGATTCATCAATTGTTTACAAATATGTTAAAAGTAAAAACCAGTTTTATTTCTTCAAAAGTATAATTTTATAAAATGGGTTCGTCTCTACTCTACATATTTTATAATAAAATCAAGGTGAATTTTATGAAACAATTAACAAAAACGTTAATTTATGATGATGCGTAATTGTATATTTTAGATGCGTAATGATGAATTAAAAAAGGAAGCGATAAGCGTTTGCAATTTGCTCAGCTTGCCAGATGTCGATAAAATGTTATTAAAAAACACTCACATTAGTATAATCTACTCATATATATATATAATATAACGGCGAAGTGTCTTAGAGTATTCTAAAAACGTCGTACTGATGAGTGATAAGACGACTGAAGTAAAGCATCAAATCTAAGATTGTACTCGTAAGATATTACTTTTATCATTCACAATGTTAAATGTTGCCTGATAAGATCTACAGAGTTATTGTCGGACTCGCGATAATTTGCATGTCATTAAGAAAAGTGCGCGATCATTTTTAAATTAAACTATTTAGCTAAACAACGAAATCCATAATAAAGAATATAAATCTTTTGTACATACTTTACGTTACTAATTTTATAAATGACATATGCACCAATAAATCATGTTTTCAACTACAGAACAGAACTACAGAAGATTGTATAAATCAAAATATAATTATTCAAAGATATTGAAAGGTTTACTGAACTGACAACTTAAAATTGATTCTTATTAAATATATAAAGGCATTGCTTATATTGATTATAAAGGATTATTAAGAACAAATTCAAGTAATCAAAAATATTGCA
Source organism: Megastigmus stigmatizans (assembly GCA_900490015.1). Taxonomy (NCBI): domain Eukaryota; kingdom Metazoa; phylum Arthropoda; class Insecta; order Hymenoptera; family Megastigmidae; genus Megastigmus; species Megastigmus stigmatizans. Next base: position 4,034 of record UELV01170565.1, on the reverse strand, counting down.
AGTTCAAATGAGAAAACTCTATCGTAATATGTTAGGAAAAAGTCTAATAAAAGTAAAACTGTATTTTAAAAATATTTTTCACAAGTATATTGTTTTGATTACCAGTCTATGGATGTGTAAATTTGCACCTCAGCAAAACGATATCAACTGATACGCAATGCTCGACAGTGTTAGAAATATGTAAAGTCTATATAGCGTATATGCATTCGCGATCATATAGCAGAAGCTTCGTTATGATTGAAAGTGAGAAGCAAATATAATGAAGTTGCACAAAGTCTGAGCGAATGATTCGGCAAACTGTATATGGTTCGTGTAACGCGGTGCGCATCCAAAACACAAGGAAAATCCAGGAAAACTGCGTAGTCCGCCCCCCAGCAGAGTTCGACGAAAGCCACCCCCACCTTATCCTCTTCAACATGCGACGCACTACTTAACTTGAGACTTGAAATCTCCGCGTGTGCGCGCGCGTGCATATCACTGTAGACTTGTCAGATAAGAGTCGATTCCGATTCCACGCAAGAGCCTACGTCTCTCGTCAGGGGATCACGGGTAGACCGGCTGATAATACTTATCAAGCTCATATAAATAGTGGCCTAAATAGTAGCTCGGGGTTCAGAGTCGCGCTGAATTTCACCGAGCTTGCAGGGTACACTCTCACGCGCAGTTTGCATTGCTCGCACGATCTTTCGGCGCTCTCTGCTTCCATTGCAATTTTTAGTCACTTATTAGTTTGAGCCGCGGATCAACAAAGTGCTGTGTGGTCAATAAACTGGCCGCATAAACTTTTCATTCACCGCTGGGGTTTTGTTGTATGTGTGGTAAACACGGCACGAGAATTACGTCCTACGTAAAGGTTTGTGTCTGGAAATTCATTTTTCTTTATGATCTTGCTTGTTGTGCTTACGACAGATTCTGGGTTTTGGTGTATACAGGCTCAAAAAAGACTTTTATTATATTCTCTGGCTGGTTGTATAGAAGGAAAGTTATTTGCAAGCTTGCATTTGTGTGAGACTGTAGTCGAAAATTATAAAGCAGCGGTACTAAACACTGATTTATTATTCTATCATTATTTTATAAATTAGTATATTATCATTGTAAATATAAGAATGGTTTAAAATTCAGAGATAACAAAAAAATACAACAATGCGAGTTGTAAAGCAGAGACGACGTTCACCATTCATTGATTTTAATTGTTATTGATTCATAATGAGCGTGTTTTCATAAATTAGATAAATGTATAAGACAAAATTACGGAGTTTACAGTAAATAAAAAACTAAAAATATCTGCTATTTTCCTAAGTATGTAATGAAAGGTTTAATGAATTCTCAAATATAAAAAAATATAAAAATTAATTTTTATCAAAAAAATTCAATATCTTTATTTAAAAATACATCATTTTGTTAGATAAGATACTGAAAACCCCCAGATTTATTTGTTACATACAAGTAAATATGTGTAATCAAATGCTATTAGAGAGTTTAAAGTACGTGTAAGTACTTTACATGTAAAATGAAATAAACTTTTATTTTTTGTTTACGTCTTTGGTTTGTAATTGTAAAAACATATTTTGCATATACAAATAAACTAAATTATTTAGGATTGAAAATGTTGATTGTAGAGTGAATTCTTACTATAAGACTATAGGTATATATAAATGTACCAATAAGTAACAAGCTAGTGGTGAACGATAATATTCTTTGAATTACAATATTGCAATAGGCTTTATACTAAGATGCTGTGTACCCTCCCGAAAGAGAATATAATTTTCTACCTTTTTAACAATATTTTTTAATCGTTGATTTATGTCGTGTAAAACAAGAAATTAATAATAATGTATCATGTATACAAGAATCTATAATCGGCCCGAAAATGCACGTCCCAATAACTAACTGTTGTTTCCCCGATACATAACCACATGATTTTCGCTTAATACTAATACAAATACTACAAGATTTCAACCAAATCTTGATTTTTATGAGAAATATGAATAAGATTTTAACGTCTATTAAACGTTAAAATATCAAGCAAACAAATATAAAGCAAATACCGATGTATGCTATTCTCCTAACCTCATAAAATATTTATTTTAGAAGAAATTTTAAATATATTAGCTGAATATTAGCAGATTATGATTTCATAATAATAATGTTTATTTGATTAAAGATAAAATTACAACAATTATAAACTAATGTATGAGCCATTGTTTAGATATTCGTACATGGTTACTCACTGGTACATTTACATTACTTCTGATGAATCAACTGAATTAGTTACAATCAATCAACATTTCACTCAATTAAATAATTTTTTCCTTTCATTAAAGCATTGCCTCGAATTACCGTGTCAACAATATAAAAAATCCAGAGATGAAGATTTCTGCAATAATATTTTGTGTCTATATTTCATATATATAAAACATATCTTTTTAATTAATAACTTCATTAGAAGATAAATTCAGTCTATTTTTCATGTTTGGATTTTACGCGTGCATATAATAAAAAATTTCTCGATGTAGCACTCTTAAAATGTACTGATACAAATATTTTTAATTAGCGTGATAAGGCGATACACATTGTGGATTAAATCAAATGAAATTTTTTAACTGGCTTCTCGGAAAGGAAATTTACTGACGCTATTGTACATTTGAGAGGAGATCGCTAAAATTGTTAAAATATAACTGGTCTTAACTTTTACTTGACACTAGTACTTTACAAAAATTCTTTCTATAATTACGTTCGGTCAATTTTAACATATAAATTCATAAAATCGGCGTTTGTCATTATTTATATTAAGAATTAATGTAGTTTCTACGATCCGTCCTATCAATGTTTAAATGAAAATAATCTTTGGAATCGTATTTAAATTTTTCAAAGCCTAGTTCTTCTTGCATGATGAATCGATCAAATTTATGAATCGATGAATTACAATTACTGATACCGTATCAATCGTTATCAGAATGCATTCTCTCTAGTGATAGTAATCGTGAAAAATTTTGAGAGCGACAATTTGAGTTTACTTACACGGAGTTACGCCATTTATTTTCTCAACTAAAGATAAACAATGAGCGATGCTATTATCGTACAAAGACAGCAGCAGCATTATCTCCCGCTGTCATCGGTCCCAAGCTGTCTGAACATTAAGCGTCTGATATACATATAGCTATATTTATACCTTATTCAAATACTTACATGTGCAGATGGCGCGTCATTTTTCAGGTGCGTATATTTTTATCGTCGACTAAAATGCGTCTGTTTGTTTTGTTTTGTTGCAGGGTTCCGTCTGCGATAGGCTGGTCGACCAGTCTGTTGGGTGTTTGAGCAATAGCGGCAACTGGAAGTTGGCCCTGAACGCAGAGCCCCCGTGGCTTTGCTAGCACCCCTAACACAGATCTTGTATTACCCCGCCTCTCTACGACTCTCATCATTTTAATTGACAGCTGCCTCGTAAGTACTAATTCACAGCTGTTGAGTTGATTTTTTTTCGCGCGAAAGGAGATGAATTTTGTAAAATCTTTATTATTTTAATGCGTTGTTAAAAATTATTACTTGCACAGATATTCAATAAATGCTTTAAGGTTGTACTTTAATTAGCATTATTTAAGAAATTTCTGAATTTTGAAGGAAATAAAAATAGAATTTTTTTCAAAGTGATCGTATTATTAGTAAAACTTGTGGCAAGTATGATGTTTCTTCCCCAGCAGAAAATAAAATCTCTTTAGTTACTGTATCTATAGAATCTCTTTTTGATAATGTAAAAAGTAAAATATATCTTTTGCTGCATAATGTCGAATTCATATTTCTAACTAAATAATCAATTCTTTATTACATTTTTTATATTATTTAAATTTGACTTTAAGAAAGTTATAAAATAAATAGTAATTGCTGTCAAAGCTTCTATTTGTTCCAGTAATGCAAATTAGTTAAACAATTTCTTATGTTTCCAATTTTTTATTGCAAGATTTGGCTAAAGAAAGTTGTGAAATCATTTTAGAAATAGTCAACTATTCTTTTTAGCTTAGCAGCAATCTTAGCAG
>UELV01170563.1:0-10279 GCA_900490015.1 Megastigmus stigmatizans | reverse complement strand
TCAAAAACTGCATAAATTCATAAAATTTCTTATATACTTTTAGAATTTTATGTGAAAATTTTACTAATTATTATAATTTTTTTGCTTTAGGTGAATGAACATCAAAAAATTTATAGGTGTATACCCCCCTTAAATTAAAATCGGCTTAGCGGTGTTGATCTCATATACTTATAATACAAAACTGAAAGTGTATGTTAAGGGTGAAAATTTTTTTCTTTCCAGTTACTCATTAAATGCCGAGGATATGGACTTAGAATTAGCAGCTATACCAGAAAGCCCGAAATCAAATAGTATTTTTCCAGATGAAAGCAAAGATGATTCAATGCAAGGGATGGATGATGATTCACATATGTTTTCAGAATCGATTGGTTCGATGAAATCAAAAATGCTTAGAAAGGGAAGTAAAAATAAAATCACCAGAGAAAGTAAATTGGAAACGTATGATACGAAAATCGAAATAAAATCTAATCAATCACCAAGCACTACATGTTGCATCCATGAGGTAAAAACTACTACATTTCGATACCAGTGCGATAATAGTAGGTTTCGATACAAGGGCGTACAGCCAACTTTTTCGCATATGTGAAACAGTACTATGTTCGAGTGTAGAACAATATTTCAAAGAGTGTGCGTAATGTATACTTTACACGCGGAAAATGTTAGTTTAAGCACGAACTTTACGCACAGAATTGCATAGTAGTACATTACGCTACTAGAGGGCGAATGAGATTATCTCGACGAGGGTGAAGTTTGTCTCTCGAGCGGAGCGAGCAAAATCAGGCTTTGCGTACGTTGTATGGAAAAATATTGTACGCAACACGTATGCTTAAGTTATCTTAACTCGTGTGATTCTTCACACTCGTCGAGATAATCTCCTTTGCCCACTAGTTGCGTAATGTATTCCCTAATAGCAGTGAACGTCCAAAAACGTCCAAAAACGTCCAAAAACATCATTTTTGAAGGTCTAAACGACGTAGAAATGTTCAAAATTTCCGTTTATTCAAAGTCAGACTTTTATAGAAGATTCGAAAGACGTCCGCCTGATGACTTGCACAACTATTTTGTTTGTTTCCAAATCTGTCTTCGACGCTTATTTGACGTGATACTGAACGACTTTTTTGGCAGTTCGTTTGACGTCGAGAATGACCGCAAAACTCACGATTTACTTTTTGTGATGTACTATCGACGTCCATTTCACGTCTTTACGAAGTCATTTTCACGATGTCATTTTGACATTTAGGTGGCGTCATCCTAAGGACGTATTTGATCGTCTTCTGACTCACGACGTCTTCTTACGCTTATTCGACGTCATCCACAACAAAAAACAATAAAAAATTATCGAAAATGTAAATATTTATATAAGATCGCATTTTCATTAATGTTTGCATGCTTTACAATATTTAGGAAATAATTGAACGATTAAGGCAATTTTCATACACTCAAAATTGTTCTTTGGAGTATAACGAATAAGACTCGCAGCCAGAGCCTTAAAATAATTGTAAGGACCTAAAATGGCAACGTCTTGGAACTTAGCAAGACGCGAGACGAGACGGTATAAAGGCCCTGTAGTTATTATTTTCAACGGGTTAAAATTTCAGGTCGTCGTTCGTCCCTGAAATACTTATAAAAAAATAATAAATTTCAGTATAAAAACAAAAATATATCGATTTTAAACTTACAAATAGTATATTATCCAATAATACACTATTTATTAAATCAGTCTTCAATAAAAATGGAACTTCAACTCCATTTAGGTAAATTGCAACGGTGCACCGGCATACATTGCAGTAAATATAATAATAGTAATAAATAAATAATGGAAAATAATTATTAAGAGAATATTGAACGTAGCTAAACTAGAATAAGTTCGGATTATCAATTATAAGCGAAGCACGGCAAGCGAGAGCGAAGATCCGCACAAAGAGGAATCCGATAACTCTCCCCCCAAAAGAGTACAACGTGAAGAAGATCGGGTCAAAAGGGAGAGGCCGATTAAGATATAGATATACAGCGGCCGCTCGCACGCCTACGATAGTATAGTACAGTACGTGCACTATAAATATACCAATGTATATTCGCTCGGCCTTTATATTCGACACTCTCAAATTTATTCGACAAATATTAAATTTATTAAACCTCCACCTATCTCCGATAATTCGTGCGCACACGTGTTATTAGAGATATGTGGAGGATAGTAAGATTAAGCTCTTAACCTGTGCGCACACGCGTTAAGATTTAATAACGTATACGAACCGTTGAATAGATTTAGTTTATGGCTAGTAAATAAGATGCACTCGTGAATATATTATTTTTTTTATCCGTTTTTTTTGGTTTGGTACAGGACGCCACATTCAAAATATAAGCACGAGGCTTATTCATATATTCTTTTTTTTATTATTAATTTTGTTCAATTATCGTTAAGATTAATGCTATTAAATATATCATTGTTGAATTTAATTCCTTGGGTATACCCGATTATTGTCCTGCGATAAAAAGATTTCCATCCTAACCACCAGCTACTAACCCCGGCTCCCTGAACATCCTAGATGGAGCTTTCCTAAAACATAAAATCTGTCGTTTCCCGTCCACCAAACAAACACCTCGTTACAAAAAGATTATCATTTAAAGCAAAAAAGAAAAACTATAAAAAAGCTATTTTTATAGTATAGTATATATTTTATATAGTATATATAGTATATAGTATATAATATAGTATATATTTTATAGTATAGTCTTTATATACTTGATTTTAGCGCTCCTATTTTGATAAGTGCAGCTTTTCGGATAGGTTTACAAGCTATTTGTATAGTTAAAGTCTTTGTAGATTTCGTTTTAGCGCTACTATTTTGATTGTTGCAGTTGTTTGGTTACTTTTAAAAGCTATATTTATAGTTACAATAGTTCTGATAGGTCTCATTTTAGCGCTACTGTTTTGATTATAGCAGCTGTTTGAATACTTTCAAATCTATTTTTATTGTAACAGTAGTTTTTATTGGTTTCATTTTAGATCTACTTTTTTGATTGTTGCAGCTGTTGGAATACTTTTAAAAGCTATTTTCATAGATACAATAGTCCTTAGAGGTTTCATTATAGCGCCCTTATTTTGATAGTAGCAGTTATTTGGTTACTTTTAGAAGCTATTTTTATAGTTACAGTAGTCTTTATAAGTGTTATTTTGGCGCTCCTATTTTGATAAGTGCAGCTTTTCGGAAACATTTAGACGCTTTTTGTATAGTTAAAATAGTCTTTGTAGATTTCGTTTTAGAGCTACTAATATGATTGTAGCAGCTGTTGGGATACTTTTAAAAACTATTTTCATAGATACAATAGTCCTCAGAGGTTCCATTATAGCGCTCTTATTTTGATAGTAGCAGCTGTTTGGTTACTTTTAGAAGCTATTTTTATAGTTATAGTAGTCTTTATAAGTGTTATTTTGGCGCTCCTATTTTGATAAGTGCAGATTTTCGGATACGTTTCCAAGCTATTTGTATAGTTAAAGTCTTTGTAGATTTCGTTTTAGCGCTACTATTTTGTTTGTAGCAGCTATTAGGATACATTTAAAAGCTACTTTCATAGATACAATAGTCCTTAGAGGTTTCATTTTAGCGCTCTTATTTTGATAGTTGCAGCTGTTGGGATACTTTTAGAAGCTATTTTTATAGTTACATTAGTCTTTATAGGTGTTATTTTAGCGCTACTATTTTGATTGTTGCAGCTGTTTGGTTACTCTTAGAAGCTATTTTTACAGTTACAGTAGTCTTTATAGGTATTATTTTAGCGCTACCATTTTGATTGTTGCCGCTGTTTGGTTACTTTTAAAAGGTATCTTTATAGTTATAGTAGTCATTGTAGGTGTTATTTTAGCGCTAGTATTTTGATAGTTGCAGGTGTTAAGATACTTTTAAAAGCTATTTTTATAGATACAATAGTCCTTACAGGTTTTATTTTAGTGCTTCTATTTGATAGTAGCAGCTGTTTGATTACTTTTAAAAGCTATTTGTATGGTTAAAGTAGTCGTTGTAGATTTCGTTTTAGCGCTACTATTTTGATTGTAGCAGCTGTTGAGATACTTTTCAAAGCTCTTTTTATAGTTACAATAGTCCTTACAGGTTTTATTTTAGCGCTCCTATTTGATAGTAGCAGCTGTTTGGTTACTTTTAAAAGCTATTTTTATAGTTACAGTGTTACGTATCCGCAACAGAAAATCTTTAATTATTGATAAAATTGATGGGTCGACAAGTGCATGTCCCGTACGGGCCCGACTGATTTCTTTAAAGCAGTGCACTTACACCCCGTCTCCACTCTCTGTTTTATTTTCTCGGTGATATTAGAGTTGTGTTGATTCAATTTTCTTACCTTTGATTTTTCGATGACTTTTAGAGTCTAGACTTCCTGCTCTATTTGTGTTTTGGATTTAAAATATCGCTTTGCCTCGATTGGTATTTTTAAATTAAATATATTGTCTTCCTTCCTTTGGTGATTTTTGAAATAAAATAATGTCTTCCTTTGGTTTGTAATCTTCGGAATAAAATAACGTATTCTTTCGTTTTGTAATTTTTGATAGGTAGTGTTAATTAAATCTGTTCTATTGGTATTTATTTGAATTAAAGGTCTATTCAATCTATTGGCTACAGTCATATCTATGCACTCGACAATTGGTATTGGGCTCTCTGGCCGGCTAATGACGCACTTCGGAGAAATGCAGCCCGGCTCAATGGGTCGGTATATGGATGGCCTGTCCCCCCACTCCTCCGAGTCTGGCCGTAGTGTTCCGTCCCCGAAGGAGAACAGTTCTCCCACTCGGCCTCGCTCTCTCCTCGCCTAATTTCCTTGCCTTGCCCTTCTTGCGCATTTATTCTCCTTCGGTAGTTTTGTCTTTCTCGCACCCGTGGTAAAATTTAAGGTAGCTGTAGGCTGCCTAGTCCGTCGAGTTCGGCTTGGAATTTTTACGATAGGGTCGGGTTACGTGTGCGTGTGTGAGAATACACACGCACACGTAGACACACCGAGATAAAAGTGAGAGCACGGAGCTCTCACGTTGCAACATGCCGCGGCAACTCGTGGTGTGAGTTGCCGTCGGGCGTGCTCGGTACGCCCCGGGGTGAGTACTTGCCGAGCGGTTACTCCCCCAAAATACCCTATTACTATATATATATATATCGGACGTTTCACGGCAACCGGGTTAGTGGGCTTCCCAGAACGGGTATGCATCGATTTAAAAGTTATACATCTCAAAATGTTTGTAATTTCAAGCTCTATCGAAAGCCGTCTAGTGATTTAAAGAAAAAGCGATGGCGGTTCCAATATGGCGTCTGAAAACATGAATAATTGCAATTAAGGTATTTTATTGATATTTAACAATTATAAATAAATTATTTTTCTATTTAAAAATAACTTATATATATGTTTATGGGGCTGCTGAATTCCAATCAAATATTAGTTTAGTACCATCTGGTCACTATTCGTCCCTAACCTCAAAAATAGCCTGAAAACGACGAATTAACACTATTTTGCCATGAATGTCACAGTCAAACCGCCTTATCTTTATGTTTTCAGGACTGCTGAATTCGACTCAAATATCAGTTTAACCTCATCTGATCCATATACATCTCTAACCTCAAGAAATGCCTGAAAACAACGAATTAACACTATTTTACGATGAATATTATAGTCAAAACACTTTATCTCTCTGTTTTTGAGGTCACTGAAATCAATACATATAACTTCAGCTATTCAGAATTCTTTCCTAATCTCTAAATATGAGATAATTTGCTAATATTACGTTAGGCTATTACATTGTACCTCTCTGCGTTTTACAGGATTGAGACTGTCATTATGTTAATTACACAAAGTCCGCATTACTTTTTTTTTTTTATTAATTTTATTTTATTTTTAGTATTGTTATATTCAGTAGTCCATAGTATTTATTGGATTTTTATCATCTGAATATCTGTAGATATTCAATTTTTTACCTGATACTAAAAATGAGTGTGCCCTTTGAATAAGGTATACTGGTAGAGATTCAGCAAATCTTCTCTTATGATGAGGTTCAGTTCTATCATGATCTTTCTTGCTATAGTAATGAATCCTGAGCTTTGTGAATTTATTTTTTCCCCAATTGAACAGTACTGTTGAATCCAGTATTGCTTCATTTGGTTTAGCTTGAAAACTTGCACGAGTTGCTTCCCTTTTAAACGTAGATCTAATCCCATCGGGTGGTCCCTTATCATGAGCAGTTCCATAACAGTACCATTCAGCTTCGATACCAAAGTCATTCTTGTCATTTACAAGATTGCACATTTGGTATTTATTTTTGTAGTGCTGTTTAGCACCATCACTTATATAAATTAATCTTTTAACATCTGGTACCACTCGCTTTATTTCAGGGATCAGAACTTCTTGCAAAACATAGACCGCTGCAGTATTATGAGTTGTGCTATCTGATATCAGAACATGACTGCTACATATTATTTCTTCGTTATTGCTATAATAAATAGCGACTGGATGAATTGTTGCTTGATTGTTATTATAATGAAATTGCTGTGCAGAATTTTGTACAACAAAAGAAAAGTTTTCTGAAAAGTCTGTGTGAACCAGAACTTCATGATTATTTAGTTCACTTTTTCGATTTATTATATAGTTTGATTGACTTTTAGAAATGAAATGATGTGAGATTAATATTTGTAGCAATGTAGTAAATTCAGATACAAAGTCGTCTATTGAAAGATATTGTTTGATAAGAGTACATCTATCTGTAGAATGTCATAAGCTACAGATAATTTCAGTTATAGCTCTCTTTTTTAATGTTTCAGTTATATAATTTGTAAAGTTTTCAATTTTCAGGCAAGTTTGACATTCTCTAAGATAACACACATCTTTTGTCTTTCTACACACCGCCAATGAAAAGCAATCCTTGTAATCTTTAAGCGATTGATTTGAATCACTGGTGTTCTTTTTTAAATTAGCAACATCAAACATGTTTTTAAAATTTTCATGTATTGTCCAAACGCACACAGTATGAGTACCTTTTGCACCTGCAAAGATACACCACTTAGGACGAAGTTGAGAAAACTTAGTAAGTCCAATAGGATGCTCTGGATTCAACTTCTTAAATTCTACATGTAATGACTTAATATCAGATAGCAACAGCCTCTTTTGTACTTTTTGTTTTTTCCATCAACTACTATTGTAATAGCTTCATTTTTATGAGGCATCACTTTACTATTAATATCATCTTCGTAAAATTTTTCTACTTTTATCACAGTATCTTCTGGTAACGTTTTTCCAGGTCTTGAAGTTGGCAAAGCTAATACGGAAAAGTTTTCTTAACATCTTAGCTGATTTGGCCATTCTTCTAGAAATATTGAATTCCGAAGCTAGTTGCCGAATGCTCCAACATTCAGGAGCGATTGTAAGAATAGCAAGTCTCAGGGGATCACTTTTATCCAAAGAAGTGAATTTACTTTTTAATCCATTTAACAGTTCTCCAGTTGATCTTCCATAGACAGACATTTTTGTTTGGTAGGAGATGGATCACGATCGCTTTCAGAGACCTGCGATTGCAAATTATACTTGCTATTGTGGGACTGAATAGATTCATATTCTTTTCTACATTTTAAACAAATTTTTGCTGAAAACGGAAAATTTGGAAATTTATTCTAAAAATTTTTGGATATTAATCGTAAGTCTTTGCCAACGATACTTTGCCAACGCGCTTAAACTGACCAAATAAACGAATAATAAAGAACGGTACGTTATTCGACTATTTCAACAAATTTAGTTTTCAACTTAGAAGTTCTTCAATTTAAGGGAACTTAAAATAACGATATAATAAAATTTGACAGCCGACTTAATCATTGTGCCTTTGCCGTCGGATCGAATGCGACGCGAAAAACTACTTCAATATCACGTTTAAAATAATCCTGTAATTAAATAATTCGCAACGGTGCGTTATTTAGCAACTTAGAATTTTTTTCGATTTGAGAGAACTTAAAATTATGATAGTTTAAACTCGGCCGCGTCAGAATGCGGAGAGACACGCTAATTATCCCTCAAAAATTAAAATTTAATATAAAACCCTGACACGAAAATCTAAACGCAGTATATAAACTAATTATTATTCGCTTCGCGTTACTAAGAGGAATTAATTAAAATTGAGAATTGTCGTTACTTAAAATCAATCCGTTCCCAAGATTTTCAGTCGAAAAATTTTTGTCGACCACGCTCATATCGGATTGCACACCCGGACGTGCCTATTGCCGAAAAGTAATCCGATATCCCTCGAATTCCTTAACTATCGGATTAACGAAATTAAAACTTGCTGACCATTTTAATGAAATAATACACTTCCTTTCCGTTTAAAATTTTCGAACGCGATACGTATTCAGCTACTAAAACCTGCAGAATCAGCTTAGAATTCATGATTTTTATAATTTTACTATAAAAGGAAAAATAGTCAGCAAAATTTAATATCGGACCATACTAACGTGAGCAATCAAAGAACAATCGGAACAGTTTTAGTTTGAATTTAGCCTCGCAGAGTAACATCTCGATAAAAGCTAAGTAAAGAAAAAGACCGCGCTAGTTCAATAAGACACCGGGAGATATCATCGTAAGATTACCCGATACTTTCTAATAGACCACTTTAATAAAATATAAGCCTAAAATATTAAACAAACCAAAATAATTAACCTCTAAACCGGGATATAACCAATATTAATACCTTTTTTTTTCCTTCTGTAAATCACTCGAAAATCTTTAACAATCTCACAACTATTAAATTCATCTCTGAACACGTTAAAGTCTCCGGGTGCATCTAATTATTTATTATACCCGAATTTTAGAATATACCTACTGTCTGCAAACCCTAACTGAATATACAATATACCTCTCTATATAATAGAACTTGATCGAAGTAAATAGTAGTCTTTTACCTCTTCCCATCTCAGGAAAAAATAATTAGAAATAATTCATAAATATTCAAGAATATATAATACTAATAATCGCTATTATAATTATACCTAACAGTTACCTTTTATATACCGATTTTACTCACTAATCACTAAATTTTATACGTTATAATCTCACTCCGGAAACTCGCTTGAGTAATCGAAATAACTGGTTAAAGATTTGAAAATATACATCCTTTATTAATTATCGAACTTCAAAATTTCAATTTACAAGTCAAACGAAATTTTCTCTTTCCCTTTAAAGATATATTGTTTCACGTTTTAAAATAATTTCGTTTTCTTTTATTATAAACAATTAATAGCTATATATTATAGAATTGGTACAACCCCTTGAGTCCTACGAATATTAGTTCTGATTTTACTCAAGTTCAAATTCCATCATATAATATTTGCCAAATAACTTATACAGAATTTTACACTTGCTAGTAATAATATTAAATGTTTTACATAAATTATCTTTCCTTTTAGTTATCGCGGCCAATAATATCTTTATTTTCACAAACCACTATTTCGATAATTTACATATAGATTTAGATAGAATTTACGTTTCGTAAGATTCCTATTTGTATTATTAAATTTTATTTTCCGGTCTATACTTACCTCGAATTATCTGCATTTCTAACGATTATTACTTATTCAAAGCCTTTTAGTCAATACGTAAGCGATATAGAATTTTGTACATTTATTCTTTATTTCTATTCCTATATACATATATCCTATTCATAATTACTTTCATGCGTTTTCATTAGATTAAAAGCTTGTATCTAATAATCGATTTACGTGCGTAAGTATTGTAATTCCCTTTTAGCTATTTTATTACTCATCCAAATTTTAAGTGACCGGCTACAACTTTTATTTAATCTAGTTCTTTACTATTAATCTAATAAATTAACTCTCGCCAATAACTGTTATCAGACGCAATTTTCAATTAATAATCAAGATTTGAGCCAAATTTTCGTGTACACTCATTAGTATCAATTCAAAGATTAATCACCGCACCTATATATTGAATAATTACTATAACAATAAATAACCCCATTTTCAAAAATAAAAAACTTGTATATTTTCCCGCCGCACTAAATTCGGCTGGTATATTATTCATCTAAGATTACCGTATTAAAAGAGATCAACAAGTTGGGTCTCTATTTTCGAAATCATAAATAACTAATTTCGACTTCACGCACAATAAGTTAGATGAAATAATCGAACCCTTTAAGGAGGGGAGCCACTCACCCTGGCGAAATTAGCGAATCCAATCTATAGACACGTATATAAGTAAGGTATACGCCCGGCATATTTATACATTATAA
>UELV01170518.1:0-38902 GCA_900490015.1 Megastigmus stigmatizans | reverse complement strand
TATATATATATAATCGTTGCTGGGGTGATTCATCGGGAAAAGCTGCAAGATGAAAGTATATAAGGCCATGCGGTGATTTAATATTTACCCTTGAAACGGAGTTGGTAACGTGCGACGAACCCTCGCGCTTATCTCAACGATCGAGAGACGTGTTATACTGTATATACTCGTTATGTTTTACCCAGATAATACGTAATTGCTTATCGAGCGACATCTTTCTCTCCTCATGCTTATCGCCACGTTTGGCGTATCTAGTAAAAGGAAGGCAGCAGAATGGGGATCCAGTAGTAATTATAATCGGGAGTTTTATCGTCATTAAATTTACATCATCTCGTGATGATGACGTGTACGACGTATATGGCTTATAAATCGTCTTCCCATCTTCGCATTCCACAGACAATCAAGATTCCGAAGCTATACGCGCTCGATCTCAATCGAGGTCTTCGCTCTCTCTCTCTCTCTCTCTCTCTCTCTCTCTCTCTCTCTCTCGCACATATATATATATATGTTCATCTTTTTGCCCGCGATTTTCTCTATTTTTGTTTATCGCGAACATTTTCATTTGGGATTGTTTATGTCTCGATTATATGTACGAAATTATTTGTAAAATCAAGATATTTTAGTTGTTTTTTTTTTTTCGGCATAATGAACTTGACTGGTCTTTGATGTGAAACTATGTACGTAAAATGCGCGCGTATTATTAGATCGAGTTATTCATGGAGATATTTTCTGAATTTCAAGTCGTATCGGGAATTTCGCAAAGCTCGTGGCATTTGATAACATTAACCGCATATTGATAGATTCCTTGCATTTGTAAATAAACTCGTATAGATCGAAAAATAATGGTATCTATAAAATTTTACAAAAGATTTATATTCGTCGGATTGACGCAGGCTCGGGAGATTCTTTTCGAAAATCTAAAGCCAAAAAGCCATCGTATAAGTCATCGATCCTACACTTATTTTTCTTATAAACAAGGCGCCACTCCGAAGAATCCCGCAATAAACCAATACAGCTCGCTCGACAAATATACAAAGCTGCATTCCCGAGCTTCCCAAATCCGACGACAAAAGGATATATCCACAGTTCACACCCACGCACTCCACGAATTCTCAAAGATCTCGTCGGGTGTGGAAAAAATCCAAGCTTTATATACATCTCGAGGCACTCTTGGCTTACGTAGACGTGTGTGCCTGCTATATGAGTTCTCTCTCTCTCTCTCTCTCTCTCTCGTTATTTTGGACGTTTACTGCGCAGGAGGGTAAGGAAACGCAGCTCGCGCGGTGCCACATGCTACCGTACGGTAACATTTACTATTATTAAACATTGCCTATATACGTGAGTGTGCACGTATGTGTATCGGCTGTGTGTATACGCCCCGCGAGGCTGTACACCGGATGAAAAAATGATACTGCACCGCAAATTTTAATGAGGGAGAATGAGATTGGGACGGCTGAGCCGAGTTTTTGGACAGTGTACGATGTTTTGTTGACGATAGCTGCTGCGCGATTTGTTAGTAAATGGAAAAGTCGGTATACTCGATGTTACTAAAAGTAGTTCAAAGGTATACAGTTTATGCAGGATGTAAGGTGAAAATTGTGGCTACCCGTTTATCAAACTCTGCGTCGCGCCAGTTTATCTATATGCTTAATATGATACAGCGAGCGAGTTTCATTGTTTCCATGCCACATTATTCGTGTAGCCGCGTTGTTCTCCACCGGTATTGCTATTTTTGAAGCAGGCCGAGCTAAATTCTTTCGGCGAAATTGCCACTATAAAGTCTTGTACAAGAATACTGCAATATACTGGTTGATATACATATACGCGTACATTGTAAGCTTTATTTTCTTATCGTTGCTATTATTTACTTTTTGCTTATCATCCGTTTGCAAAGCGGATTATTCATTTTGAATGGTCGGGCAGTACATCAAAGTCGAGAATGTGGACGTTAATTGTGCGCACCGGGACAAAGATGACGAATAAATTTCGATTTTCAGCATAGTACAAAACTGGACGTGTATTAGTCATAGGGAGACTCGGGTTGCGCGTCGTCGATGGAGGTTTACATTATGGCCCGCGACGTGGATTATTTCTCTCCGTTTGTTTTTCATTCGCGAAACGCGCACATGCGAGGGTCGCGTTTATAAAGCTCGTTTCGTTATATAGATCCGCACGAGTTCGATGAATTTATACCCCCAGGGAATTTATAGAAGTAAATTTTCGTGGATTTATGCGCTTTCTTCGAATTTCGGATGATGGGATTGCCGTTTTTAACGGCAAACAACTTTTGCCATCGTTTAATAATTGATTAGTAATATCATTTCTGTTGAATGCCAATGTTTGTTCTTAAATAATGAAGTTTAAGCGCGTGGTATATAATGATGAATTATCAACTTGATAAATACGGTAAATGCCGATCGAAAATAAAGTTTTAGGTGTAGCAAGGAGCCTGTTATAAATATAGAGGGATACTGCGAAAGAATCCTGCGTCACGGATGGTATGTATATATGTATGTACACGTATACCATCAACCAATCGCACGCTCACTATTTATGGACGCAAGTATAGAATCTGTAACATTTTATCCAATCTCTCGCAATTAGGTTTTTATTATTTATGATTTAATTAACGAGATATATATGGTTTAGCGAGAAATTGCCAAAGAAAAACATTTGAATATATTTACATCCATCTTTGAACAATTCGATCATAGCAAGAAATATTTCTCCGAGATACACACGAGATATACCCTGCACAAAGATATAATTCGAGCGTCTGCCTTCGTTTTTGTTCCACTCGCGAAACTGTAACGAAATAAAAGTAAACGAGCAGAAGCAGCAGCCGACAGCAGCAGCAGCAGCAGCATCTCTCGAAAAGCCAAGCGCCTCAGCACCTTTATTGGCGGAGCGTGCACTTGTTCTCTCTTATTTTCCTTCTGACTGAATGCAGCCTCTCTCTCTCTCCCCCTCTCTCTCGCTCTCTTTGTTAACGAGACACTTGGAGAGACTCTGGCGCGCGAACGATGAAGAGGGGGAGGCGCATACAAGAGCTGCCGAAAAGGCGCAAACAAAAGGCTAAACGGCCTTAGATCGCGACAATTAACTTCTGCACTCGCCCGTTATACATATACACGCTGTGTGCGTTATATATATATGTGTGGATGCGGAGAAAGAGAGGAGGGTGTGCGAGTTGCTGGATTATATACGGGAGAGGATATAACGAGGTGAGCAGGAGCGCGCGGCGCGGAGCTTTTCGTCGCCGTAAATCATTCGAGGTGGATTTACGAGGCGGCTCGACGTCGCGGCGTCTTCGTCCAAGAGAATGGAGCTGTTGTTATTATACGGTGCGTATACCGCTTGGATCTTGATCCGAATTCAATTTAGCGCTCGGGATCGGACACTATAGTTTTCGCCGCAACCTGGAGAACCTCATCATTATGTATATAGGTAGTTTGATTTTTTTTTTCAGGACTCGGAGTCGCTGCTCGATAGAGGAAAGCTTTCATATTCTTTTATGAGAATGATGTATACACAAGAATATAAGTGTTGTTTTGCGTAACGAGTGTCACGCGCTTCGTTTAGTATTTTACTCGTGTCTCTGTTTGAACGTCAACATCTGCACTTATAATGACAACTCTAATCTATATTTAGCCGAAGAGAGCTACATTTGCGTTTGCCGATTTCGTTGTGTATAAGCAAAAGAAATTTAATATTTTTTTTTGCGTTTAATTGAGAAAGATGTGTGTGTGTGTGCGTTGCGCCGCGAGACGCGCATCATTCGTTTTACATAAAACTCGGCAAAATTTACGTTTTCAAGCTCGAGGCGTACAGAACCGCGCATATATGGACTTTGACACTGCAAACTGAGATAACTTCTTATCTGACGCGACGAATGAGCGCTGAAACATTATCGGCCCCACTCGAATAATAATTATTTCTAACAACAATGAATGTATTCTCTGCTTGTCTACTTCAATCATAAAGGCTTAATGAGCATTACGGCAGAGCCTTTGGAAAATATGACAATTGCCTATTGAAGCGATTACTGCTTTTTTACATGCTGCAGCTATACTACTTTTTAATTCGTCAACTTGATCAAACTTCGAAATGACAATGCATATGTTAAATCTGGAAAAGCACAAATTATCTCCAAGACTCGATAATAAAATTTATAGATCGATAAGAGTACCGATCATTCGAGTCTAAATATTGTAAACAACTAGCTACGACTATTATTTATGTAACCTATATATATATAATAAGAGAAAAAGAAACAACTTCCACATAGGCTATAACGACGGTAAAATCGATTCTAATGAACCAATTAACCGTCACCCCATATATAATCATCATTACCACAAAAAAAATCTCTCTCAACCTCAACACACACAGACACACACATGGGAACACAGCCAGACACACGCAGACAGGCGAGAGAAGAAAAACACGCGGCCGCGGAGCGCGGCGGAAGGCAAGAAAAGCGACAAATTGCAATCGTCAAAAGGTTCAATTACTCGCTGCACAGCTGCGCAAAGACACACAAACACACACCAGGCTAAACAAGAGTTCGCCTTTGTCGCTTATAATATATATACACATACATGCATCCTCGAGTTATCAGCTCTCACTTTTACACCCACACACACACAGACATACACAGATGTATATATAAAAGAGGGGTTACATAGGGGAATAGTTACCGGCAACATCGTCATTGTCGGCAGTAGACATCCTCTCCTCCGTGTCGGACAGCACCTCGTAGTCGCCGCCAGCGAGGTCGAAGTCAATCGACGTCGCCGCCGCCGCGACGGCAGCCGCCGACGTCGCGACGCTCAGCGTCGTCAGCGTCGTCAGCGTCGCCAGTACGATCAGCTCCCGCGGCACCATATCGCTCTACTTTCTCTCTCTCTCTCTTCCTCTGTAGGCTATATATCGACAAACGGCGCCGAAACTCTATGTGGGCGGTGCAGTGTGTGCGTGCAATATAGGTATATGTATGTGTACACCGTGAATGGCTTGTTTACCCGACGAGTCGCGTTATTGCCGATGCCTGATGCACTCGATGCATATACACAACTCTTTTTTTCTTTTAGCGTCTCTCGGGCGAACTACTATCTCTCGGTTTTTCTTTTTCTGTTTTTTTTTTACTGTAGTTTCGTTTCGTCCCGCATTCACACCCTCCGCGAAATCTGGCACTGTGTATATAATGTGTTCACCAAAAAACACTAATGTCACTCTTTGCGATAACGACCTTTTCAGGGTTTTTTCTTTCTCTTCTTCTTCGGGACACTGATCGAAACGCGCACCAAAACAATCGGAGTCAAAGCTATATCCAACCGATTTTAAAGTATACACCAAAAGAATCGGTGTATCTGGCTGATAGCACAATGCAGGAATGGTATAAGATCGGCGAATGCTTCGTTATATATAGGTATTATAATATACTCTCTCGGTCCGTCAACCGATTTTTCCTCTCGCTTGGATATGCGCGCGCGCAGACCCCCGAATATCCCGGTAAAGCCAATAATTACTGCCGATTCCGTTGCAGAGGTTGTGCGGTATCTCGTGCGAAAACTGGTGAACAACCGCTGCTTATATATATATATATGTATATAAGACAGGCAGAGAGATCCACGACCGGCTCGACGGAGCGCTCACGAGCGACTGAGTATCTGCGAGTCGGTCAGCGGCTCTTCTCTCTCTCTCTCTCTCTCTCTTGAAAAAGTCGCAGCCGCGCCGCTCGCTCCCCCAAACACACACACACACACACACACACAGACACTGTGCAGCGAGAGAGAGAGAGAGAGAGAAAGCAAGGCAGGCAGGCAGGCAGGCAGATCCGATAGTTTTCAAACCGGCGCGTCGAGCGCGTGCATGTGTTGGTGGTGCAGCACATCAAGCGCCCGGCTGCTGCTGCATTCGTGTAGTCGTCCACACCGATTGGCTGCAGACACCGACTGTGTGTGAGTCAGAGAATGGCTGTGGGAGAAGGGGAGAAAGAGAGGAGCACGTGGAGAGTAGGGGGAGAGAGAGAGAGGGCTGAGTGGCGCCTGGGGCCAGAGACGCCGGAGCGCCGCCCGACGAAGCGCCGTCGTCGACGCCGAGGCGCGCACACGTGTGACGCGCGCTCTCGGCTCTCTTATGCTAGAAACAGAGGAGAGAGAGAGAGAGAGCGAAGAGGGGAACGGATGTCCTATGCCGCGAGCGCGCGTTTTCAGCCCGATGCGAGTGTGTATATAGTATATATGGAGGCCCCCGCGGGCGAATGAGATGCACGTTTTCTTTCTTTATGTATATTGGAGCGCGATTATTGTTGCGCGATCTTTTTATAACTTTGCGTGATTGTGGGGTTGCGCGGATGGAATTGGAGGTATAAGAGGAAGAGGGGATGTTTGATAAAGTTGCGATTGCTTAAGGATCGATTCACATTCTTTTTGATCTTTCATTCTTACGCGATACATGAATATCATTTCATTTTTAATTCTGACCAATCTTCTATAGCAACTGCAATACTCGAAGCTTTATGGATGTTTTCGTTATTCTTCTGAAGAAATATCGAGCATGGACAATAGATATGTAATTGATTATAAATAGACTGTAATTTAAATTTTGAATTTAGCGAACTAAACAATAAATTGTAAATATTATTTGTATAGAAAATCGTACACACAACTTTACTTCCCTATCATAAATTGATTTTAAAAGTAAAAACAATAGTATTTTTTTAAATTTACTGCAAAGAATGCAGATTTTGCATTGAAATATTATATTCACTGACAGGAAAATTAACTAATAAAAACATGTTTCGAAACAAAACCGCGGATTTCCATAAACGATTTGCAGATATATTGAAAGAGCCCATTAAGGTTAGCAGTACTATAAATTTTCTTTTATGATCAGGTGCGCATATCTTCCAATTGATCAAAATTGACAGCTGGTACACAAGGGCCAGAAAAGTAATAGACGAAAGATAATATAAACGATACTGCATAACGAACAAAAAAGGCTATAACAGCTTCTTCGTGTAGCGAGTACAAAAAGAATGAGATTTATTGCTCGTCACTATTCAGCCTCTTTGTATTGAACGATCATTAGCATATAATGAGGAGGACTATAACGAAGAACGTATAATATTCAACAAATTAAATAAATTCTTCTTGGCAGCACAAAAGCTTCATTTCTTTTCAAAGTTCATCCGTTAAACCAAAGTATAAATGCTCAAAATTGATTGTCGAGTATTTTTAGAATGCATCAAATCCCTCCACTCGACATCGTTAAAACTAAAAATAGGACACTCGAGCCTGCCTACTAACATTCAAAAAGAGGATTGCGATCAGCCACCGTATTTGAAGAAACGCCTATACAGAATCATAGCTCCGAAAAAAAAAAAGTCCGTCGAGCAAATAGAGCAACGGACTTGGCGCACCTCGATCAAATTAATTATCGAAATGAGCATTGGAGCTATAGTCGGTGGCGGTGGCTCATACGTGCGTCAGCCTGCAGTATATATACGGAAAGATAGAAGCGGAGTAAAATTGCGAAAAGGAACGAAAAGGGGAGAAGGAGAGAGACTGTCGGCGACTGGTCGCTCTGTTCTCTCTGTTCACCGCGCGGAAGCCCATGCATTATGTGTGTGTGTATGTGTGTGTGTGTGTGTGTGTGTATATGCAAGCTGCCCGACTGTTGACTCCTTCTGTCCGCCTTTTTTTTCCTCCTTTCTCTCCATGGCATATTTCTCTCCTTTTTTCCCTCGCTCTCGCTCGCTCCTTCTCCGCGCGCATCGTTCGAAGCGCCTGCTTATTTATCTCGTTCTCATATTCTGCGCTCCGCTCTATTTTCGTCTTTTTTTTATCCTCTCTTCTCCCATGTGCGCCCGCGCTTATTCTACACATATACAAATACATATTTATATACATATATATGTGGTTTCTGGCGTTCTTCATTTACTCGCTCGAGGGGGTGGCTCTTGCTCTCGTGCCTCATCGGAGCTTTTTACTCGGCCTGTCACTTGGTATACAAGTGCAGTGTCTTTTATTTAATTACACCTATGATGCGTGCTCGCGCGTGCGTATACTGACGTATACATACGTATATATAATGTCAAGTCGACGCTGCGGTGCGGTGTATTTATTTAAATAATGGCTCGTAATCGATGCGCCGCGCGCGAGCGCTCAATTAATAGCGTACAACCGATCAATTAAATGCTGCATTCGTCAAAGGTATATAAATCGTTGGCGTATACGAGTAATGCATGGGTTTAGATCGTGGAAAATGCAACTTTATAATTGTGTGGTTGTGAATTAGGAATTGATTTATACACTTTTATATACATCTATACGGACGAGTATCTAATGACTTTTATTTATCGAGAACGATGAATAAAAGAAACCGGGTAATTGAAACTGACTTTATACATTCAATTTTGATTGCTCACATAGGTATTTATAAGCGCTATTACCTCTTGTTTACTTTAAAATGACATTAATTAGAATGCTCACCGTATACATTATAGACTGAATTATACATGATCTATATATATGTGTACGATTTCGCATCCTTCGAATCATTCTCCCAATCGGTCCACAAGGAACGCGCATGCGCGATGGAGTCGCGGTTGGGCCATCCCTTCGTCCTCTCTCGATCATTTTTATTTGCCTCGGGGAGCCTCCGCCGTTCGGTCTGCATATATATATATATATATACCATACACCTCCTCAGTGACTAACTCTCCTTCCTTCCTTCCTTCCTTCTCTCTCATACGGGCCAGTGTTGGGCTTTTATCGTCGACGGCGGATCGTTTGGGTGGACGAGGAGTTGAACGCGCGTGCACCTGGGACTTCTCTCTCTCGCTCTCTCTTTGTGTGCACGCGGCTATTGAGACGTGACGCCCTGTGTGTGTGTGTGTGTGTGTGTGTGTGTGTGTGTGTGTGTGTGTTATTCGCCTTTCGTCGACGAATTAGCGCCTCGATATGTATCGGAGCGTTACGTTTGTTCAACTGCGGTCGTGTATAGGAGTTGATTCTTTATTTTTTAAATCGTTCCGCAGTTGTCTTCTTTTTTTTTTTACGAGACCCCGATTGTGTACTTTGCGGATTGGTTGCGCAATGTTTGTGAGCTCGATTCGCGTTGATGACTTTAACTTTGGGTAAATGTTATCTGCAATTGCGAGGAAATGACTTTGGTCCATTAAAAGAATAAATAATTTAAATATATTAGTAATTAATCTTCTTGGACATTTTATAATTTCATACAAAGCTATCGTATAATTTTTCTGAAATAAAAGTATTTCACCTGCTAAATAAAATTGTTTTTTTCCAATTTACGTTTGCTTAGTCTGTAATCTAGACACTGCAATTCAAATGCAATTTGCAACTGCAGCAATTTATTATATTACAATTTTTGTCATTCTTTTCTAACTTTTTTTTTGCACACTTATCATTATATATAGTGTAGACGCAATTATTAAATGAATGCCTACTCAGACATTTTCTGACCTCGTCGTCATGACTGCATTCTTTATTCTTTTTCTTATGAGAATTTCGTGATTACGAGAACGGAAATTCCCTATTTTCCCATTTCTCTTAATCGTTCTTGTTCCACTCAGATTACCTCCTTTATCATTCACGCTAATTTGATGTTTTGCAGACCAAGTCATGATCCAAAATAGACTATACTGTCAGTTGTTATCCAAGATTTCAGTGATTCAAGTGTAAAGTAATCATTTCGAAAAGTTAATTAGAATATTTGACAAGATTAATTAATTCTAAGCCTCGAAAGCCTGAATGAGTCGAGACAATATTTGTTGAGAGGCTGAGACACTGAGACCAAATCAATTCTCCTTCAAACGTGACTGTGTGATACCGAAGGATAGAAGCTGAACCAAAAAAAATGAATATATTCCAACTGTTGGTTTCAGGTTGCTGCGACGGGTCTCGATTGTTGAATGCCTCTCGCGACTGCGGACACGAGCGTTGGCTCGGGAGATCCGTTCGCCGCTCGTCGCGAGGTAGACGCGCGCGCGTATGAGAAAAAGAAGCGAAGGAAGTGAATGACTCGTAGAATGAGAATAATTCGTCTGCCGAGAGAAAGAGAGGACGGCGCAGAAACCAGAGGGACGAAAGAAGTCGACCGAGTATATTGTAGAGCCTAGCAGCTCCTCTCTCTCTCTCTCTCTCTCTCTCTCTCTCTCTCTCTCTCAAGGAGATATTTCTACGGGAGTCCGATTTTAAATTGAGGATGAATGGAAGGCCTTTTTGTGTCGTGGCGGCGCTTTATGACTTCTTATAATTGAATAAAATATTAATTGTTACCATAAACATAAAGAAATTTATTGTAAGAATGTTATATTTTCAATAAACATGTCAAGAGCATATTGAATACTAAATTTAATACAAGTGTGATGAGAGATATATTTCCTAATCAAAATTACACAATTCAATTTTTATACGCGTTATTACAATAATTATCGTCGGTCTAGACTCTAAATCATTTTAGATAAGTAGGTAATGATGGACGTTTTTATAACTAAGAATCATAAATATCTTTAAAAATACAATTTTAATCTCTCTTGCGAGTAATTTTATATTACACCATTGCATCAGCTTCAATTCTATTATACGTATACGAAATTTGAAATACAAAAAAATCAGTGAGCAATCATAAAATCAAATACGACCAATTCAACAATGAAAGAGAACATTTTCCTAACGCGAAACAAAGGCATAGATTTTCAGTCCGATGTTGGGTATACCTGTATAGGTACATTTTAATCCAATGTTATAAAAGTGGAAAAGAATAAGATGTATAGAGATAAACAATGAGTTAAATGCATAATTTATTCATACGAAGATTAACGAGCTTTTGTTGCATCAATAAACCATATAGCATCGAGAGAAATCCTCTTTTCCATCGGTCAGAAGATAGTTATTATATATACGATCGTCTGAATTTCTTAATCTACAGCCGAGCTAATCCGTGCATAAACGCAAGCATTAGATATCGCAGTTGTGTAAAAGGCATATGATTTATGCCGTTAATAGCATATAGTCAGCTTATACATCGTCAAATCAACGCTAGTCAACCGATCGGAGAGAACTCACAGCGAGAGAGAAAGGAGCCGAGCGACGTTTGCGCGCGTGCAGCACAGGTTCCTCCTTCTCGATTCCTATCTCGAGAATCCGATCTTCTCCGCAGTCGAGCCATTGTTATTGTCTCTAGAGCAGCAGCGGCAGCCGATTCGACACACGCCGATAAAAATCGAAAAGATCTCGGGTGGTGGACCATCTGCGCGGCAACCATTTATCGGGATGATTGATTTTTTGTCTCAGCTATACAGGTTCGTTGTTTTTGGTCTTCCCTTTCTTCGGATTAGAATCTGTCGGCGCTTGTGTATATTGCACTCGTTCTATTCCCGGAAGGTCAGAGGAGTTTTTCCGGAAAAGTCTCAGCGGCTACTTTTTTCTTTCGTTTCTCTCTTTTTGGGAGGACGAAGGTATAATGTGCAGCGGCACTCGGTGTGCCGGGAGAATGGTGCATGGTTTGTGTGTAGCCGGTTATCCGGACGCCGGTTCAGGGACTTAAGTGAGGAACTGTGTTCGCGGAGCCCACTGCAAGGGCCCCAGCGCTAATTTGGCACTTTAGATTACGTTGGCTGCGGGAAGGTCAACCTGTAGCGTTGGTGGAGGTAGCCCCCTCTTCCTGCGTCTCGATTTCAAGTCCGAGGACCTGGTCTCATACTGCTCTTGTGCTTGCACCTCAGTTATATGCTTTTCTGTCGCGCGATATTTTTTGACGAAAGAATCGCTGGTAATCGCGCTTTGGTGATTCAATTTTGATGGAATTTTTAAGTGGTTTTTCATTCGTATATCGGAGACATTAATTTAATTGTGATTTTGAAAGAGGGAAATATTTTATCCTTTGCATTGGCAAATTATGACGATATTTTATTTTAAGTTAGCTTTATGGATATTTTTCCGATTTATTTTCAATTTTTAATTATTTTTATACACTTTTTTTTTAATAATCTCTATTTTCAAAATTGTGAAAAATAAATATTTCAATTTATTTAGAAATATGTTGATTGTCAAAAATCAGTTTTTTCGAAAAATTCAGATATGTACACAGAGAATTGTCATTTATAAATTTGTATATTCACCATACAATAAGTTTCTACATTTGAATACAAAACTTACACCGGTGCAAAAGCGCACAGGAAACGTTACTAAAAAAAAATTAATATTTCAAACTTGTCTGTTGTAAAAATAATATAATAAAAATATAAAAGTAGCCGAGCAGAGCGAAGCAATAATTTTTTCTTCCTCCATAGCAATCTATTTACTTATCGTAATTGATGAATCTCATTTTATGCGGCACGCCGAGGCGGATTCTCACGTTCCTGCGGGATTTCGGGCTCTCGGCTTATCGCAAAGCGAAACGTGTAATTGCGGCTAGTGGGTGGGGTAATCGTGAGATCCGACATCGCAGCCTGCCGTCGCTGCAGCCGACGACACTCGCCATGGCCTCTCCTCGACCAGCTACTATGCACTTTATTTTTCAATCTCTCTACTCCTCTCATCTTCTCTCTTTCCTTCCTTTTCTCAGGTTTGAGGATGAATTGTTTGCGTTTCACAGCTTTGTTTCTTTGCTGTCCTTTTTATAAATGCGATGCCATTTCGCTTCGACATATTTTTATATAAAAACAGTTTTATTTCTTCACTTTTGCCGTTTATTAAAAGTACCGATCAAGTTGAAATTGATATAAATGAAATTTCGCGTAAAGTTCCGCGACGATTATCTAACTTCGATAATTTAAAAAAATTATTATTTATCGAAAGTTATCAGCTATAGAAAGAATGTTAATTATGGTAATCCTTATTTGTACTTCTTGTATAATTGTATAAATTTGTATTTAACGTCATGACATAAATTGCAGATATAATCTATTAAATATCAGAACTATTTAAATCGTCAAATGCAAGCTCAGTATGTATATAAATTATAAAACATTATCCGCTTGAGCTTTTACTAAAACGCGAGCAAACCAAATAGACGTAAAATA
The DNA here is from genome assembly GCA_900490015.1 of Megastigmus stigmatizans. Lineage (NCBI taxonomy): Eukaryota > Metazoa > Arthropoda > Insecta > Hymenoptera > Megastigmidae > Megastigmus > Megastigmus stigmatizans. The sequence goes on along the minus strand of UELV01170518.1, from coordinate 25,845 downwards.
CATGAGAAACTCCTGGAACTTGGTCGGAAAATAGCTCGAGAATCGCGTCTCCGCCACCTTATCGACACAAAATTCCTCACACATTGAATCCCATTTCCAGAAACGATAGCCGCGGCCACCATTCCCTGCCAGCCACTCGCCTATATCTACAATTTTGGCCCTCGTCCCTCAGCTGCTGCAGGGATATATACGATATTTCCAGTAAACAGATCGGGTGTGAAAGAATTGCTCGCTGCGTTCCTTATCACGCGGCATTATCGGACGACGAACCGTCGACTAATGGTCTCACTCGCTCGATGTACTTATACGTCCCTGTGCCGCATATATATATATATATTTAAGTCTGTGTATGTGTGTGTGTACGCGACGATACTTAAGCGTGTGCGCGAGTGCAGGTATGCTTGGGTTTATACCCCGGCGCCGTGTGTATATAGTACTCGCGATCGAATTCCTCGGTTTGATGGCTTTCGAATGGCGCAGGCGCGATAATATCTGGTTTTTCAATTTTTTTTTCTTTTTTTTTTTCCTTTTCAACTCGCGGCCGGGAAACGTGTTTGGAATAAAGTTTGTTCTTCTTTTATTTTTCTGTTTTTACGAGGAATTTGAATCGTTCGGTGCGATGTTTTGATCTTATTTTCTGCTTAGTTCTTGAATGCTGAGATAATAATTTAATTCTGCGTATGTTAGTTTATTTGTGTGCTGTAAAGTGGATGGGAAATTATTTAAATATTTTAGTACTAGTTATGTGCTTTTGGTATGAAAATTATGTCGAAGCGAGTTCAGTTTGCTTAACGAGCGAATAAACTAAATCTCGATAGTTCCTTTATGCCGATTCATTCGGTATAATTAAATTTTTATGCATCCAGTCAAATTAAAAAATTGAAGACTGTGACAGTTTGAGCTCGACCTGATCGATATTATTAATCAATTCTACCAAAGATGTGCACAATATCACCAGACACACCGCTATAACGATGAATATTGCAAGGCACAACTCAGCTCTCGCATTATCGTTGAAAATCCGACTAAATATATTAAAACTGTACCTTGCGCGGCATACGGGTACAGCAGAGAGTGCCAACGCAAGATTTATACCTCGGCGTACGACTCGTTATATAAATGTCTTATTCCTATATAGGCTCTGCTCGTGATTCTCTCGTGTCCCGCGTGAATATTCAATGAGAAATCTCTTGATCGATCGGTATGTTCTCGGTTTGTACGTGCGGCCAACAGAACCGCAGCCGTGAAGCGCCACTGAATATACAATTTCACCGATCGCGTCTCGGTAGAGAGAAGACACATACACTCACGTGAAAAAAAAAACTTAATATATACGCGGACTAATAAATAATTAACATATCAAGTGTAGTCGTAATTTCTGCGATGTGTGTGTGTGTGCGATGCAGCGATTGTTTTCTCAAATTGAAACGTAATTTAGCGCTCGAGCGCAACGAGAGTTCTGTATGAGAGAAGACGAGAGGTTTATACGCCCTTGAGCGAGTTTGGCCGAAATTCACGGCGTTGCGCGCACCAGCTAATGATGATGCGGCGGACTCTGTGAGTACATCTAGCGGGTATTATATAGGGACTGGCCGCGCGCACCGGTGTGTAATTTATTTTCGGCTGCCGAGAGCAGCTTCGTACGCCTCCTTTGACTCGCTCTTCTCCCTCTCTCTCTCTCTCTCTCTCTCTCTCTCTCTCTCTCGCGCTCTTTCGTTTTTCTTTTTATGCTCTTCTCGGCACTGTGAGATTCATCATATATTATTTCTCTCTTCGTGTGCTTGCTCAATTATTTGAGTTTTCAAGTTTGACGGTGGCTCCGAGTTTGATGACTTGCTTGGTGTCCGTACGAAATTAATCGTTATCTTGGTAAATTTGGAAGGATAGATTTTATGAGGTGTATTTTTAAATTTGCATTGGAGATTGCATCGAATTTTAGTTGTATTTATACTTGGCATAATGGAGTAAAATACTTTTATAGATAGTTCTTCGTATAACCGCGCTGTTCCACACTAATATAAAGTCTTTTTTTTTTGAGTTTTGTCCACGATTGATTTAAGAGTACTTGACGATTGGTTTTCGATGTTTTATCGCTTCAAATTATTTCGCTGTTTATTTCGATACCAATAACCATTTTCTGGATCGACTATAATTTCGCGAAAATTGCACTTTTCATTCATGGCCGCGGCAGATTCCAGATTTGAAATATCGCAAAGAACGTTTATTTTCAATTCGATTACACTTTTTTTGAAGGCTCTTAATTGAAACACAGGGAGAAAAATAAAATTGATTATACTTAAAAAATTTCAAACTACCACCAGCCATCTGGAAATTAACTACGACGCGCGGAGTATATAGTAAAGTTATCCTTATCAATCGATCAATCAATTTCCACTCGACGGTACACATCCTTTATTACTATAACCATCTCAGAGAGAAAGAGAGAGAGAGAGTGAAAAAAAAACACGAAAAACCCACTCGAGCCTGCGTGTTTCCGTTCTCCTCCCGCATCTTCTCCATCAAACAGCGGCGTGTACACACACGCACACACATGTACATATATATATATACACACTGCGCGCGCGCGGGTCTCGAATTCTGGCCGACTCACCCGATGACTAATTACGCCGAAACACTCGTGTTCCGGAGCACCTGGCCATATAACCTCTCCTCCTCTAGCTCTGCGTCCGTTTGTTCTTACGTGTTTTATATACTTATATATACAGCGTACGATGAGCCTCTGCTGTTGTACACACACACACACACACACACACCCTTAGGTTTAATGGTACACGTGTACGAGCGGGTTGTTGCTGTACAGGCTTTCCATGCGCCAGACCGATTTTACTAATATAGCGACGATTTATTCGAGCACAAGAGGCGAGGGAGTCTCGTTATACACGCGATGTTGGCTATATATTTTTTTGTTCGTGGGTGCAGAGACAAAGACTCCGCAAACGAGTGTATAGTCATTGTTGGACTCGTGTTTTTTTTTTTTTTTTTTTTTTTTTTATATTGGTGCAACGTCGTATCGTGAGAAAATTCGAAGTGAAGGAAACGCGGACACGATGTGACGTGGTGCCTAAGTTTCTTGAAAGTTCGCATTGAAAAAACGTTTGACCATACTTGGATTCCATTTTGTGAAAATATCATTAAAAGCTTCGTGTTTAGCCAAAATGGAATTTAAATTGCTGCACTTAAATAGTTGCTTTGTCACTGCTGTCAAAAAAGATATATTATTTAATTGTTTATAAAAATCGATGCCAACTCATTGTCGCGTAGCTTCTTCAAATTTGGATGATTTGTTCCGTACAAGCATTTTACAGACTTGTCAATAAGAATGATAATAGAAAAGGTTGTCAAAATCGTTTCCCTTTTTTTTTCACCATTATACAAAGCTTCCTTTATTAAAATCGAGTATTTAATTATTCAAATTAATATACACGTATCAGATTATTATTTGATAATAATTTTTCTTCGATGGTCAATCTTTTATATGCGTGCAAGCCCGTTCACCAAAGTTTAATGTCTCAATTAGCTCGAAAAAAAAACAAGCCTGCGCACACATTTCATACATCGCGCAGGGCAGATATCCACAAAATCAAAGTGAATTAATTTTTCTATACGAACCTCCGCAGTGGCCAGCACTCCATACACTAATCGTCCGGCAATGAACAACGTATCATTATCCCCGCTAATTATCGCGGCAGAGGTTAATAGCTGACTTATTCCGCGCGCGTATCGTGCGCCCACATATAAATTTTACACCAATATACGCAATTTATGCGATGGATATACAGCGAGACGCACGCGCACGGCATATGTATATATATGAGCCAAATTACTCGATAACTCAGACGACTCCTGCGTGCACGCGCATGCCATCCATTGAACGCGTCTGGTAAATCCAAACAAACATAATAATAAAACGCGCAAGAATTGGCCGCGCAAAAAAATGAAGGATATTTTATATATAAGCGAGGGGTAATATTATACTCGTAAAAGTCGTAGATATGAGCTTAATTAAAGCGAGACACGTAAACGAGGCCACCCGCAGTTATTCTCTTCTCGTATATATACTGCACTGACAAGGCGCCGCATCAGCTTCTCTCGTGGTATTTTTGTGTCTCTCGCCTCGATACTAACTCCTGTATACGTTATAACGACATATGCGGTTATCTATCTGGGGAAAATAGACGCGAAAACGCGTAGAAAGGCTATGCGGATCGATGTCCAAAATTGCGTTCAAGTGGAGTTTTAGCGCAGCTGCCACTGGTCACATGGTGAGTTGTTTTACTACCTACGCGTACACGCATATAGGTATTTTTCTCGAGTGCGGCAGTTCAGAGCGACATTGTCGCCGCGAGTGGCATCTTGTAACGCCTCTGGGGCTGTAAACGCGTTCTTCCAACGGCCCATGCGGACATGGGTATTTTTCTACCTTTCATTATATATATATTTCTATATAGATATCTTTCTTCGGTGCTTTTCTGCGCGGCTTTCTAATTCAGTGCTTCGATATTATGTTGTTTTTCAGTTTCTTTTTTCATTAGTAGACCATAATTTATTTTATCGAGTGATTGAAGCAGTACCCATAAATATTGGCGTTGTAATCGATATGAAAATTATAGGCCGTGTCAACGTGAACCGGATCATTCATCAAAAACTGCCCGCTTCGCCATTAACGAGTAGTTTCTGTTCTTGTATTACCAGATATTCGTTTCCGAACATGTTTTCCTATAATTTTACACGACTTAAATTACTCGCTGCTAGGATTCAATTAAATGCTCTGTAGATATTTCAATTTGAAAAAGAAAATATAGAGTCAAAATATACATGCGAGTTTTGTTTTACTTAATTATTATTTTGTATAAATATATATTGTTACTTACATAATTAACCTTTTTCAAAAGCGAAGGTGTAAATAATACTTATTCCTATATAATATATATTACGCAGAAAGAAATTTGCTGGCTTAACGTTGAAGAAATAATTTAACTCGCGTTAAAATAACTTTTTAAATCCAATCGTTAATAGAGGATTAGAATTTTCAATAAGCAAATATTAGACACTCTCACAGAATTGGAATGCAGCATTTCTTGAAATGACCGACCATTCGAAATATTGTGGTAATAGATAAATTGCATCGTGCACCCGTCTAACCGCAGTAATAAATATTAAAGTCAACATTTTTTTCGCTAAACAGACAAAGTTGAAAGAACCTGATTATACCAGAAGTAAAAATACGAATATTAGATCTGATAACAATCACTTTTGCAGCTGTACAAAAGCATTTTTCATTAAAAACAAAAAGAATCACCCCGAACCCACAATATTCCCGTTATGAAAAACATCGGCAAATGCATTCGCCCCGCAGATTTAATCTGTTAAACTCTGAAAACGCAAACACGCGCAACCATGTGCTCTCATCGACAACCGACAGCTCGACCAAAGATCACATGCACTGCATAAAAAGCATCTACCTATACACATCGACGCGTTGAAAAGTATCTCTTAATTATAATTGTGCGCAAGTAAATAAAATCCGCGCGAATATCCTTTTTCTGCAACTGTCGTTCCTTACATACGCCGTCCGGTTTCACCGCATGAGTATATAATTTGATCGCGCGCGCAGAGAGTGAGAGACATATATATACACGTGGCGCTCCGGCGTTAAGATGACGGTGTAAATCATTTCTAATTGAAAGCTACGGGTACCGTGTGTGTCATTACTTTGAAACGATCGTCGTGTTCTACATATTAAGTGGCATTAAATTTTCTCCTCTGATGCAACTGACAAGAGATGGATTTGCATTTATCCGGGGCCTTGCGGAAATAATGGATTTTGCAATATGCGACGCTTGGCGAGAATGTTTCAAAAATTCTGTATTGTATTGATTGCGTTGATGCTTTGTATACGGATCAAGAGGTGCATTGTGATCGATCATCAGAATGGTTTTGCTTTTCGGTTTGCATTCACTTTCTTGAATTGAAATATTGCTTTTTTAGAAGCTTATACAGTCGCACGGTCTCATTGTTTCACGCAGTCGTATACGGTAAAGACGAAAAAATATTATTAGCTCCACCTCATATTTTTGTGAACGTATCAAAGAGAATCGATTGAATTAATTATATTCGCAGAAAATTATTCTCGCGGTGCATAATGGTGGACTGCCTAGATTAGCTAATGACGATTGCGTTCTATTGGCGAATGCCTTTATAAGTTAATCGAAAGGTATATAGATCGATCGCTGGAATTTGAATAGTAAAAAACTTTTCTTTCGCGCACATTCCATAAATCTACATATCTACATCTCGAATTGGTATACCTCTATAAATCCATTTCAGAAGGTTAACCAAATTTTTTAATCGCGTTCAGTTCGCGTATATACATATACGTCAGCAAGATGGCGAGCTAGTGAAACGAGTTTATTAATTTGACAACTCTTCGCGGGCCGGACCTCGCGATACGATATACGATGGATCCATTACACCGCATTTGCATAAGCAATAATTATCGATATCTCCTTAATATATTCAGATCGTATAAACAATCACCGCGTATTTCTTTACAAGCAACATGAATCTTTGAGGTGGAACTTACGTCTTTTTTTTTCTAATTTTCCTCAAATCCTACGGACTATTATCATTCTTATTCACCCCTGTACAGTGCAAACAGAAATATTTTCAGGCGACTGGCAATAAGGGAGGCCTTGTGCACCTTGTATTTTTCTATTTCTGGGGTGAATCTCTGCAGACTTGGCCCCCAACTCTGGCATCCCCTCCACAGTGCACCAGCCACACATTCGAATCAGCCGAAACTCAAGATATATCCTTTGTGCACCAACACACTCACACACAGACATACAGGGAAAATTGGCACGCGATAACACGCGCATTCCTCTGTATTATGCACACACACACACACGCAAAGAGGCGATCGAGTTTTTAAGCATTCGAGGGGGAGGGGGGGGTTTGTATAAGTAGCGATGCGGCGCGACCTGGCGTCGACGACGAGGAGGAGAGAGAGGACGACGGCCAGGCACCACAGGAAGCGGCAGCAGCAGCAGTAGCAGTCGTCGACGACGACGACAACTCGGCGACCAGGAGCCACGGTGCCGACGACGACGTCGCGACCGCGTGGCGCTTACACACACCACTGGTGTATAGTCGCCGGCCGCCGCGTCTCTTTCTCTCTCTCTCTCTCTCTCTTTCACTCGCGCAAACATCAGTATTACGTGTCCCTCTTTTTACGCACGAGATCCGCCCGCCTTTATCAAATGCTGCGCGTCGGCGACGGACCTTTCTACTTCGTTTCTCTCGATATATGACTATATACACGGGCGCGATTCGCCTCTATTGCCTTGTTTATGCTATATACTTATATATATATATATCTTTATTGGTCAATATTTGATGTTTAGTCGCCCCGGCTGATGAAGTCGACGCAGTTGCTATCGCGCATGTGAAGCGATCCTTGTACAAATGCTTGAATTCACTTTACGATGCAGGATTATAAGCTCGAGTATTGTTTTGCGAGCTTTTTCTGCGCTAATATCTTGTTTCGCTGTTTTTTATTTTGTATATTGATACGATGCGCTTTATTTATAGCAGCTCTCGTGAATACTATTAGACGAAAATCGTGGATATCTTTCTCTCAAATCGATTAAAATGGTAAAATTTAAAAGCTAATTTATTCATATCATCATTTTCAACGATTACTTATTGAAGAATGTGTGGAGCTACGCGAACGTGCAACGTTAGTTCACGAAAACACGTTTACGATACTTGGCTGGTCAAGTTTTTTCGATGACCGTAGTTTTCGCGTTTTTCGGTGCTGTTCTCATTCAGCGCTCGTGATTTTTGTATATAGCAACTCTGTTTGATTTCAAACTCTACACAAATGTTTTCGCAAGATATGGTACTATGAGCAATATTGAATTTACAGTATCTCCTTTTGATATAACGTCATATACTGCACGTGTATTTCTAAAAATATCGTACATATTTAAGTTACCGATTCCTCAGACTGATAATTGAGTGTACTATTTACAACGGCAGTAAAAATAAGATACCCTAATATCATGATTACAGGAAACATTAAATGATTTAAAATAAAGTGTGTAAATGCAGGAACATAAAGTAAGTTAAATCGAGTCGATTATGATGCAACGATCGATCGAAATTGATAATTCTTTAAAGCCACAACTCTTTATCTTGCAGATTATATCTATGACTTCAATTATACGATCACTGGTATTACGTTGAAGTTATAAGAAACGCTCACTCGATGACATTTAATAGATGTACTTTAGCTTTTTTCAATCAATAGTCTGCGTATTTAATTAAGCCCTCATTTAAATCTCGTTTAATTTCCATATATTATGTCCCTGATTTAAACCTCAGATTTAAATGAGTTGTTTTTATGTGCTTCACAAGTACCTATTAACAGATATATTTTAGCGAATGTTTTAATTAATTAGAAGTTTTACATCGTGGGAAATAGGCAACACTTTTCTACGATAATAATTAATGTATACAAAATAAATTGTTACAATAAAACGCTGCTTTAAAGTGAATTCCAATCTGTACTAAAGAAAAACGATATTCTGACGTACGCTAACTAGTCAGCAGCCAAAACAATCTACGCGTAAATAATTTTTTTTCTCTCAATAACAATCGATATCTCAATCATGGACACGATCCAGGATACGATAATTAAAATATATATATACATTATAAATCCATCAATAATCTAGTCACTGTAAGAACCTGAAGAATGTAAAAGCCGTTCAACCTGTCAGGAGTGTGTCTTCAAGTCACGACTTGGCTATAGACACACACACACACACACAGGCATCTTTGTTATATCCAATTTGAATGCGAATGTCTAAGCTGAGCTGTGCGCGCGTGCATACGCGCACGACGACGACGACGGCGTCTCGACTAGGAGGACGTGTGTCCCGATGTGTGTATATATATAGGTATGCAGAAAGCTCAGCATATATAGGAAAAGGCGAGGCTTTCATATATGAAATGCTCGCGGCGTTGCCCTACGACGTTCGGCTTGTACTTATATTAGTCATTGGCGCCTCATCACCACATACGCAATGGATCATATCGCGTGCGAGTCGCATTCGATCCTATATTACTACTTTGTTTTGCAGGTCCGCAGGCGCCTCGCCTGATCTGTATACACATGAGCGCTTTGACGACGGCTAACACAGAGATTCGAAGTATCGATACTTTATGTACATACTCGCATCCTCTTTTTCTCTTTTATATGCGAGTCTAAGGTCGACTTTACGTTTTTGAAGAAGTGCGCAAGTTTTTTATTTATTTTTTTTGGAATTTATTAACTTTTCTGACTTTATCCGTTAAGTGTGTTGTTTATGAAGTGGACCTTGAAGGTTTAATCGATATGTTTATATATTCAGCGTACACTATACAGCATTTGTTTGTATCGGTTCAAATTTGTAAAATTTCATCATTTATAATAGAGGGAAATTATAAGAAATGAACAACTGTTGTACGATAGACTCTTATAATTCTATAATCCAGCTCAAATTGAAAGTCCAAAATATTCCTTCAGTTTACACAATTTTTTAGAAAATAAAGATAAATATTTAAAAAGCTAATTGACAGTACATAAACAAAACTATATTTTCCTTAAACAAACATAAGTATAATTCAATATTACGAAATTTTAGTTCTATCACTCAGCCGATCCAATATACGCAATTAATCCCCCCTCGCGCATAAATTGACGTACATATATATAATTGAAAGGTGCTATATAGTTGAGGTAAAACGCGTATGCATGTATGCATGATACGTCAATTATGTCACTTAAATACTCACCTCGTGACGAGATAGTCGATTGTGCGCCGCGATGTTGCTGCCGCTGCTGCTGTTGCCGGAGGAGGAGGAGGTGGTGGACGGGTTTCGAGGAGATCTCAAAAATCCATCCGGTTGCCGTACGGGCTTATTATCCTGGGCAGGTTGCCGCCGGCGCCGCTCGCATTCAGGAATCTGCAACACACGAGCGTGAAAAACGAGGTGTGAGAATTTCGTTTCTGCCGCGCTCCTTTTTTTTTTTATTCGTCGCCACGCTTTTATGCGCCTGACGATGATGCATTCGACGCGATGGCAGTTTATGTACTTGAAACTAGTTTTATATATATTTTTTGTTCGTACACGGTGACAAATGATGTATTCAGTTTGAATGAAACCAAATAAAGAAGTGAATATTTTTTAGATAGATCCTCATTGTTTAGGAGTGTACACATTTTTGCAGGGAGTAAAGTAATTTATGATTTATTAAGAAAGAATTAAGATAATGAGAAATATTTTCATGATTTAAATGAATTATGACTAAAGGATAAAAAGACACTGAATAAATAACAAATTTAACATTTAAATGTTTTTAGCTTAAAAAAATTGTATATCATATACGCATCTCGCACAGTCTAATGCGTTGAATGTTAAATTTCATTTGGTAAGCAAGGCGAGCATCATTAGTTCAAATAATTTGATTCCTTTATCAGAACTTCCTGTGTGTATAAGAAAGAAACTGCTGCACGGGACAACGAAGAAATAAAAAAAAAACAAGAAACCAAAATGGTCACTATCTGTGAGAAAAAGAAACAGGACGAGAGGCACTTAGAGGAAATCTCGCTGCACTTTTGTTGCTCCCCCTAATTCACCTTATCCTTCCTCGACTCCTTCTCGTATAGTCAGCCTTACAACAAACTCAGGCTGCGGACTTATCTCCAAGTTACTATGCATATATAAAACAGGCTCGAGACAAGAGAGAGAGAGAGAGAGAGAGAAAGAGAGCGAGAGTGGCAATGAGGATCGAATGCAGAAATCGCGTACAAGAGAGGCGATTCAGTGAAAGCAAGTCGCGCTATACGACTCTCGTTTCGTGGAAAGATAAAAGCTCGATGCATCGAGAGAGAGAGAGAGAGAGAGAGAGAGAGAGAGAGAGAAAGGAAAAAAGTGCGCGGTAAAGAAGAGCGTTCGATAAACGTATATAAACGAGAGAAAATATGCGTGAACCGCAAAATGCCGCGAGCAAAGACGCGCAGTGCAAAGTGCATCCGAGACCGATTCGAGGAATTTGTTTGCGCGCTCGTATAAACTGCATGCCGCGCGCAGCTTGTTTTGTTAAATTAATTCTGCCTCTTATGCAATTGATATTGCGAGCGCGTTTTGATTGAAAATATTCATTGCTGCATTGCGAAAGCGAGTAAATACGCGGCGTTGCGTTAGGACAACTTGCATAGTGAACTGCCAAGTCCGGTGCATTTAATATCGTCGAGGAATTTACTTATAAGCTTTTAACATGTATATGATGACGTAATTAATAACTTTATATATTGGACGCGTATACACTTGGCGCGAGAAACTGCTTTGCTTATCAATTATTCATGCGACAGCTGTTATAAATTTAAAATAAACATTATAACTTTTTCGGGTATATATATAAGGACGCGTACCTCCCAGGCAGATCGTAATATCGAAAATCCCCCCCGAGAGATAAAAGATTAAAAAAGAAAGCTGCTGCGCACACATGCGAGCGCGGCTACAGGAGAGAGAGAGAGAGAGAGAGAGAGAGAGAGAGAGAGATAACTGCAACTATTAAAGATAAATAAGCGTCTAGCGAGGAGAAGAATGAAGGGGTCGAGCCGTAGCGATCGTAAAAACAAAGAGACCGATGATGAGAAAGCGAAAAAACGTCCGCTCTTCGCAAAAGGAGCAAAGCGCGGGTCGAAAAAAATTGGCCGAAAATTCGAATAAAAAGAGAGAATGTGAGAGAGAACCTCAAGCGCAGAATGAGACGTAAGACGATCCAGAGCAGCGAAAAAACAATCGCGCCGAAAAGGAGGAAAAAGAGAGCGACGACGCAAGAGAGAGAGAGAGAGAGAGAGAGAGAGAGAGAGAGAGAGAGAGAGCACACGAAGAAGAAGAAGAAGAAGACAGGAGCTGCTTACGAGCTGCGAGAGCAAGAAGGGAACACTATCACAAAAGAAGAAGAAGAAGGGAAGCGCACACGGGAGGCGAAAAATGCGAAAAGATCGAAAAGAGAAGATGAGCGAGAGAGAGAGAGAGAGAGAGAGAGAGAGAGAGAAAAGAGAGAAGGAGAGCGTGAGTCCCACGAGACATTCTCTCGAACTCGAAAATCCACTTAGCGTTCGGGGCCTAGTGCGAGATTAGAGGGCAGCCGGAAACAAACTCACTCTCGCTCTCTCTATCTCTCTCTCTGTCTATCTCCTCTATCTTCGGCAAAAATGAAGAAAAAAAGGAAAGAAAGAAAGAAGAAGAGGCCCCGGAGCTGCCGTGGGTATCGCGAGGGTCCGAAAGGTGGGCGAGAGAGACACAGATAGAAAGAGAAAGAGAGAGAGAGAGAGAGAGAGAGAGAGCGAGTGGCGACTGCAGATAAGAGGGCGGCAAGCGAGGCGCGCTTTTAGTGCGTCGCGACAGTCGTCCAGACGGCTGCAGGAGTCGCGGTGCCGAGACGATCAGCCGCCACCGCCAAGCGCCACTGCTGCTACTCCTCACTGCTCTCTGTCTGTCTATACGTATGTGTATATATGTGCGCCCGCGAGAGAAAGAGAGAGCATTTGGTGTATAAAGCCAAAAGAACCGCGCGCATATACATATAGAGCAAAAACTGATATTTAAGGAGGATATAGGGGGGGATTGGGTTATGGATTGGGAAAAGAATATGAGGATTGCCGCCGCCGCGCGCGCGAGAATGCGGTCAGTTTCGGTAAACACGCGCGCGACCGACGCCGTCGCAGCCACTGACGCCGCTGCCGCCGCCGGGGCTTTTTCGAGCTGTGCAGCCCCGTCGCGCCAAAAAACTTGGCTCGTCGGCGAACGCGCCCGAGGGGATGAACGAGCTTTGGGGGTAGGGCGATCTGCAAGTGGACGCGAAGTCGCTGTTGATGTTTGCGCGCAAATTTTCCAACTATTCCAGCTATACGAGCGCGAGATGAATGGATTGTTGTCTGCGGTAAAGAAAGCGGAATGAGATTTGGTACCGTATAGAATCGCGTTATAACGATGCGATTCTTGTATAGAAAATTAAATACAAGTATAAGATAATAATGAATCTGGAAAGGGGAAAATAATCCAACGTCAAATTGAAAAGTGTATACGTGTGTAATAAAAATCTAGAATATGAGGGAGAAATAAAGAGAAAGAGAGAGAGAGAGAGAGAGAGAGAGAGAGAGAGAGAGAGAGAGAGAGAGTGGGAACAAAGGGAGAATTGATTTCTTGGCATCGGTATATCGTAGGGAAGAGGACTAGAGGGGCTTGGACGAGCGCGGGCAACTGTGCAGCGAGACGCGACGGAGGCGAAAAACTGTTATCGAGGCGCCTCTAAACAAATATGAGCTACTTTGGGATGAAATTTGTTTGCTCGTCGTGCTCCGCGCGTATACATATATATATATATATATAGATATACATCCCAGGCCGGCGCCTACATACCCAGACTATATCTGCCGAGCATCACACGATCATATAATACACATACAATGTAAACCGATTTCGACTTTACGGGTCTTTTTTTCTCCGCTCTCTCTCTCTCTCTCTCTCTCTCTCTCTCTCTCTCTCTCTCTCTTTGCGTACACATACATGCCGCGACCCTCGTCCCTCGTATTTATTGGTATTTACTTTTGTACCAGCTGTGCACGAACCGCGGCCTTTTTTTTCTGCCTCCCGAAGATTATGGAATTTTATTACGTATATACACGCATGCTGCACATCTCTTTTTTTTGTCTCTCGTGTGTGATAAGTAGAAAAAATTTTATGGCCCTGCGTTACGCGCGTGTGTGTGTGTGTGTGTCTTTATACTCGTAAAAAACGCTGCCGATCTGGGTATAATAAAATTAATCGTCTATAAATAAATTATTTCGATATATCGAGAGATATATAAGAAAAGTGTCTATGGCACGAGATAAAAAGAATAAGTTATGCGATTGGGAGCGTTTGTGAAAGAGAATTGAATTTAAATATCGAGTAGGTATAAATTTAGCGATGACGAATTTTCGGCGGAAGGAGGGAGTCGCAAGCGAATAGTAAATTAACAAAGAGGACGCAGAAATATTAACTTTGAAATGGGATTTTTTTTTAATATTACAGTTCTTTCGACAAAATCAAACGCAATTTTTGTCTCGCAAAATGCATAACGTAGTATGAAACTTGCCCCGGGCGAATGTTTATCTTTTCTTTATCCTTGCATTCATCTTTTAATTCTAAAGGTGATTGAAAAAAATTCAGAACGATGACAGAGAAAGCTTTGCCATATCGAATCGCGAGAAGAAGAAAAAAAAAGGTCGAATGAAACAAACCATCGCGAGATAAAAGACGTTCCTGGTATACACGTAACAGCTCGCGCAGTAGCATTCGAAACATGTTCATCGAACGAACCTTTATCCCCATACCAAATCCATCCGCCGCGTATACACTATAACCTCAAAAATTCCATCCCGTCGTCGTGGACGCGCGCAAAAAAACACAGGCCGTAATTAAAGTAGACCTCGCGGACGGTGCCGAGATAGAGAGAGAGAGCGTTAATCGAGCCGCGGTCCCCAAACGACAGCAAAAACTGCCGCGCATCGGCCTGCCGCTAATTAGAGGAAAAAGACGAGAAAAAACGTATATAGCACCGCATGCGGTTTACTCTCTCGGTGTACCATCGCATCTCCACCCATTCTACAGACCGGAGAGATAGAAAAAAAAAAGACCATCCGACTCGTTAATTAAACGCGTATATACTTTTTCCGGCCGCGTATATACGTTGTAGATACAGAGGAAGCGGCATCGCGAGCAATGCGAGGACATTACGCGCGAAACACGTTGTGCTGCACTACTGCAGTGTCTCTCTAATCGCTCCCTCTCTCTCTCTCTCTGGTGGTGATTAGCCTCGCGGGAGCCGCGGCGCATTTCGACGATTTTTCTATAACATTAGCGCGCGGAATTCGCATTTATTAAAAGCCACGGATCGGCGAGTTTATCGCCGAGCTTTTTCTATTTGGCTTTTCTGCAGGCGCGCGCGGCTCCAATTTACTTAAATGACTTAGCACTCGTTCGTCGCTCATGCGCTTGTGTGTGCGTCCATCAAATGGAATTGGTTGGGCGCGTGTGCGTGCAACGGTGCACTGCTGCTGAAGCTGTTTTTATTTTTTTTTCTTTCTTATTTTTGCGAATGCTGCTGCTGCTGGATTATGTAGTTTATTGAGTACGAGAGAAATCGTAGGTAGTGCCTCGCGGAGTGCGTAAGAGATTGTACCGTGTCACGGTATCGGAACTTTATATATACACTTAATATTTGCAGTGTGTACTTGTATATATAGTCGAATGATAAATTGAATGCCTTGATGTCATTTTCTTAAGTAAGTCCTGCGAGTATTTGCATTATGTTTCATGCCTACTTTAATCTTTTTATAAATAGACAAATATTTCTTTTTTTTTTAAATGCTTAATGAGAAAATGTTTGTGTTTGTATTACGTATCAGAAAGTACTCTTTCTTTCTTTTCCGATCTCAGCAACAAAAAAAATTTATTCCGATCTAAATGTATTCATACAAGTATACATGTAATGTTCGCCAAGGCACAATTTCCAGCGTAAAATCACACGACGGATGAAGAAATATCTTAGCATTCCAGCTCCGATGATATCAAACGAGATTTTCAACATACATTAAAGAAGGCTCGTGCGATGTTATTATATATATATACTTCGACTAGAATTTTATATACAAGCGAGTCTGGTGTGCAACACTTTGATGTCCTCCCCGCGAAAGCGCGAAAATATTAGCCTCGCACGCCGCCAACACCTCATACTCGTAACTATACATGTATACCTATATATACTGGCACTGGGGCAGGAGCCAATAAGATGCGTGCCAATGTTATCCGTGGAATGCGATAAGTTATGTTAATTAAATACCGGCGAAAACGAGTCGATTGACGAGCGAGATACGGTTACCTGCGGCAGAGGAAGACTCGAGCAGTCGAGCCTCGCCATCGCAATTAGCATAATATTATACGCAAATTGTACGGGCTGTTCTTGTTTGTTTGCACACGCACACGCACACACACACAGACAACAGATACACGCACTGCAGAACGTCTCTTTTGCGAATGAGATACAATTGAGGAGGACGGAGGAAGATTTAGCATTGATACTGCTTATGATTTTAAAATTATTTTTGGGTAAAGTTGTATTTTATAAAGTATAAAAATGTATTTACCAAGAGATAATTCCACTCCTATATTCGTCAATACGAGGTAATCTGTTTTTTAAATTCTATGATACGATATAGACAGCAACCAGCACAAATGAACTTAACAAAGTAAGGAAACTCTGAGAGAACCGATATAAAAAAGAAAGTATATAAAACTATTCAAAATATGAAATAATATGAAAAAATTGAAAAAAATGCACAAGATTAACCTGTTAAAGTTGAAAGTAGACTTATTTATTCAATCTATATTAGACATTCATACTTCTATTCATATATAAAATCAACAAAGCAGCTACATCATTTTATACTCGCAAATATTCATCCTTCATAAATTTATTCGGGTTATGATCGATGATATTTTAAAAAGAGCTAGCACAATAATTTTGCATTTTATTTAATGTTTATCTTCTATCTGTTTAACTCGTATGTAGCTTTTTATTTTTAATCCATTCACTGAACAATTCGGCTAATTCAAATTGAAATAGAAAGTTTTTCATCATAATTCGTCCGTACGATAGTCATAAAAAAAGAATAATAGCAGAGCAAAATACACGATAAATTTGAATAAATTGAAAAATAAAATGAAGTTTTTAACGTTGTTTTGCTGTTGAAGTGTATAAAAAATTAGCTTAATTTAGGATTCCGCGTCTGTCATTCATCTTCTGCTACGAGCGTAGGCCTCGTGGATTTCTTAGAATACAAGACAAATCATTGCCGCTACTGTATCGTCGATATAAAAAAGTTGACGCACACACTTGTATCAGCCCTAGTTCCAAAGATTTCCTCCATCTATTTTTGTTTTACTTCGTTGCCAATATAATAAAATAACCGTCTTTCGTGTAGTATTGTTTAGCCCTGAACTAAATTGTAGGCGCCACTAAATAAAAAACATTGGTCTCTTATTTTTATTTTAAATGAATTGCAGAACTAAGCCGCAAAATTGATAATAGATTATTAAAGTTGGTAATAAAAGAAGATTTACGTAAGCTATGTTATGTTATGCTGCAGCGATATAAACTATGCCCGCATGGAAAAATTATACTGTAATATAAATAATTATTACAAGGATCAAGGAAAGATTAAAAAAGATTTCGTAGAAACAATAAATAATATACTTTATATTTGTTATAGCATACGCTCAATAAAACAATTTTCTTGAAAAAAGATAAGAAATTTTTAAAGAAATAAACCGATAAACGTTAATAAGTGACACGGTTAAAGCTTTTATTACTGCAATTTCTTTACCACGTAAAAATAAAATACTCATTTTAATAAAACAAATTACCTGGATTGTAATGCTAATTCAAATTCACTTTGTTTAAAATTCAATGTGTAATATAGCAGTTTCAATCGTCACTCCCATATTATGCATCAGACTAGCAATTACCTTTCTAGTATAAATAACAATGAAATGTTCAAACCTGGTGACAACGTAGCAGGCAGCAAATACAGATATCAAAGCGGCAATGGCGAGGACAAGAGCGGCGATATGCAGAGGTTGAACATTTCCATTGGCTGCGACGATGGAGACACCCGCCGTATAATCGCGATCGTGGCTGCGATAGTTTCGCGTGTCGTCGGCGGTCTCGTCGTGCATCAAGACTCCGTGGGCCCGATCCTCGCCCGGACGACTCGTCGGCTCGAAATCTTCATCGGCCGCGTTGCAGTAGTCGTCGTTGTCGCAGCAGAACAGCTGAGGCAGTACGTGCTCCAGTAGCTCCAACGAGCTCGAGCTGCTTGGGCTCGAGTGCACGGATTTGCGCTCGCACAATAGCGGCGTTGGACCTCTGACAATTGCATCGATTCGTAATTAATGCGACGATGGACGTGATTATTAAGATTGTATATTTATTAGATGCTCGTTGGGCTGAAAAGCTCAACCGGTAAAGAAGTTGAGCAGGAGAAATGTTCTACAATTTGGAAAGGAGGCTTGTATTTTATTCGTGCATCGGTATTTAAAATTTCATGTATATATATACCTATTATGTATAGACGTATAATATTCTTATTATATTGGCAAAAGTATAATTGTTTTAAATGGTTTCTCTGCACTCGCATTTTATTTTAATTTCTTTATTTTCATATATGACTTTTGGTTTATTTACTGGTATTATGAAAAAATCTTTTATATCAACTGGAAAATATCTGCCTTTAAATTCCTTTCAATATTTATGCTGAAACGTAAAGCTCTAAAATCAATGTCTGTACACACAATTCGAGAGGTTACGACACTCGATACAAGTATTATATCCAACACATTTCAGCGCGAATATCAATTATAAACAATGATCTATAATTCCAATGAAATTTCGCGGAACTTGCATATGAAATGTTACGCGGAAAGGCTCCTTTCAAAGATTAATCGTATGTGCAGTAGTCGTTGCTCTCTCTCTCTCTCTCTTTCTCGCAATGGACGAGACTATCAAAAGAGAAAAGATAAAAGGAGATTCGAGTCGATAAAGTTCATGACCTCTTCGGCTCGTGTGATTGAAGCGTTTGGATAAA
This sequence comes from Megastigmus stigmatizans, assembly GCA_900490015.1. NCBI lineage: Eukaryota > Metazoa > Arthropoda > Insecta > Hymenoptera > Megastigmidae > Megastigmus > Megastigmus stigmatizans. The sequence goes on along the minus strand of UELV01170518.1, from coordinate 7,078 downwards.
TGAAGACTTTACCCTCTCTCTCTCTCTCTCTCTCTCTCTTTCTCTCTTGTCCGTATACTGTTATATATTTGCGACGCGAAGCAAACAAACTTTCACTCGTTCTAAGTGAAAATGGCAATTATGTAACGATTTTGATAAATGTGTTTGTTTGCAACGCATATAATGTGTTTATGGATTTATTCGAGATTTTGTATTAGCCATCACCGTACGATAAAAATGAAAATTGGTATTTCTTTTCTTTTGTTTCAAGGAGAGATCAAATTATTTTGCAATAACAGAGAATATTAATTACCGGCGCATAAAAGTATCGATAAAGGAGTTGTGAACTTCTAACGATACGATGTAATTAATACAAAATTCAATTAAACGATATTGATAATATAATTAATGATTTTTGGCACGATAATTGTTGCCATACAAGTACAAACATATATATCAAAACTAAACGGCAATAGTTTCCAAAAACACTACCTCATAGAGTTTAATTTTTTGATAGTGCACATATATATATTTATAGCAGAGACGATAATTGTGTTTGCTCGAAAGTAAAGGTTTCTGCGGCTTCATCAAAGAAAAGATATTATTCACAAAAAGCAATACTTGTATATAGGATTTAAAAAATGATTGTGCATATATATATATACATGCATGTACACGCTTCTTCTTTTAAGCGGACATTTATCGGAACATATGGTAGCTATTTTTAAGTTAAAATGTATACTATTTATTCTTCTTGATTGGATTAAAGCTTTCATCAAAGGATATTATCGTAACTTATCGAGAGCTTCATTTATTTCGTTACAATTTAAATCTGCCTTTTTTTTTTCATTTTCTTTCAAACAATCAAATAAGCATGAAATACATAGTACTTTATAGAGCAAAATCAGAAACCGTTTTAGTATCCAATCGACTGAGAAACTCTAATTTATAAAATCCTCATAATAAACCTCCCCTTTCATCAAATCCTTTCCTTCGCAAACTCATTACAAACCTCGATCCCTTTCAAAGACCAAGAAATCGGAATAAGCCTCGAAGCACTTTAAAGACGCACACTATATAAGTACATATTAATAATAATAGTTACTCGGTGCATCCGCGGGTAGTCTTGATGGCCTCGCCGCTGAATATGAGCTCGGTGTAGCAGGAGTAACGAGTCTTGCAGGTCTTGGCGCCGCTCTCCTTGCAAGCCTTGCTCGTGCACACGCATTTCCTACCTACGGGGACAGACATCGTCGCTCCTGTCATTTTACATTATGTCTCTCTCGCAAATGCGCCTGGGGAGGGAGCGCGACTATACGCTCCAAAATAATATAGCCGCCCGCGACGGGGGAGGGCAATCACGACAATGGAACTATTCGCTAGAGAGCTTTCCGACAATCGAATTATGATTGTCTGGATTTTTATGATTGCCGTGTGGGGCTAATGAATGCTCGTCCGAGGAATGCTGGATAATTTTTATTCTCTATAGCTTTTCTTGCTTTTCTTTTTTATTATCCTTGTTTGATTTTAATAAGAAATTATATTCAGAGATTTTGTTAAAAGACAATGAAATGATTAATCAAACAAAATTGAATGTAGACTTACTATTGCTAAACGTGATTTGGGGAATCAAATATAGTGAAAGGGCTAAGTAAGTTTGGTTTTAATGAAATATTAATATAAATGAGGTTAATTAAACTCGTCGTCAAAGGCTTATAATTAATAATCAATTTTAGTTTCTCTAATCCATTAACTGTAGTATTAATTGCTTCATCTTTGTGATTTTTACGAATAATTGGATAGAAATAGATCTCGCAAGCTTTTTATAATAATCTAAAGCAATAACGCTCACCTACAACTTCGTCAACACCGTAAACGAGAAACACGCAAATAATTATAGCCCCGAACACACCCGTGGATCGCGAATGATTCATGTTAACTCGAAAACTAAAATAAAAATCTTCAAAACCAGCAAAACCAAGAAACTTTCCGCGAATCAGCAACCAACAAAAAAAAACGTATACGGGTAATAGAAAAATATAAACTTAGAACGAGTGCGCGATAGAATCGGCCACTGTAACAGACGTATATCGTCGCGCGTCTTATCAACCACGAGAACTTTTCGGAAATGCCAAATCTCCGTAAGAATCATGTTTCCCCCGGTGGTTATACCACTAATTTTAGTTCCTCCCACTGTGGAGGCTACCGCTTTCCTCTCTCTTTTTCTTTCTCGCTTTTTTTTCCCGTCTTCTTTTCTCAATGTATATATACATACATACACATGCCGTTCGTCGTAGCTCGTCTTAATATCACGTTCGTTCTCCCTCTTTCTCTCTCTCTCATTCTTACACCTTCCACCAGTTTATTTACCATGCCAGCAGGTCTATTTTAATTCCGTCATCGGGCTTTTATTGGCCAATACGTGTTTTTGAGGCCGAAAAAATGTGCCCGGTTTCGGTTGTGGTCCCCGCGAGGTTGTGTAAGGGGACCCAAGTGACTTCTTATGTTACTCGATCCGTTGACGAAGACGAATGGAATAAAAGAAGATATTGCGACGCGATACATCCGAGAAATCGAGAGTAACAAACGTGTATGATGAAATATATATATATATATATATATTAATTCGAATGAGTTTTAATTCTTCCGCACGAGCTTCAATCGTTCCATTTTTAAATATAAATAATATACATTGATAAGTGCAATACGCTGTTCATTGAACCAACCTTTAGCGTTCGATCGAGTATTGTAAAATATTTGCACATTGTTGAAAATGAACAAGTATAAAGCCTACGTATTTTATTACATCAGACCGTTTTCAAATGTTTCGATAGTATGCAACCGTGATTTATTGGTGTGACGTCATTAATGATCAGATTCAAATAATTCACGTTCGACCGATAATATACATGTAAAAAGAGTATACGGGATAAATGCCTATATAATGCAAGCGATAGCGTAAAAATTTTATAATATGATTATGGGACCAGAGTTATATCGTCTGAATAAGGCTGTCGATTTGTTGCCTTGTATGCGATGAATGGATTTAAATTTCATTAAAAATTTCCTTGCTCGTCAAGAAACCAGTTTTCGTGCTAACGGTATTGGAAAAAAAGAAAAAAAAAACATTATAGGCTTTTAGCTGACAAACAATTTTCAAAAATGCGCGATTCGTATACAAAACAATATGTTTAGCAAATCAACATTTCATTAACTATTTTCATCATTTATACGTGTTAAATTGTTTATATTTATTTAGATATTATTCTTTTGTGCTGTAATTTAATATATATTTGTGAAGATTCGGAGACTCGATATAAGTATTGAACGTATAACTTATTAATAGCCGCTCCGGCTTTCTTTCTGCTAACGTCACGATTTTAGTAAAAACATGCAAATTGTTGAAAATAGACTTTTTTTTTTTGCCGGATTGTTTTATGAAACGTCCCGTGTAACGAAGGAAGCATCGTGTACGTATCGCGCATAAGCTGTTTGTATTAAAAGAGGAATAACGATAAAGTATTTATATAAAAATAGGTATGTCGACAATAGAGTTACCATAATTTGCGTATTTTTGCGGTCGGTTAGCGTATTTATTATACCGCGAGTGTCGTTAGCCGCTTGTATATACTCATTCATTGGTCCCGAGTATTTTCAAAGCAGGGAGCGCGTGCAGCTTTTTTTACGAGCAAATGTCAGCGCGGCGCTCTAAAGTTCCTCAATTTATTGGAAGAAGCAACATATTAACGAGGACCACTCCAAGGATTCTCTTTATACATTTTAAAACTTGAATGACGCCGAATTTTTTTCTAACTAAGAGGCGCTTTAAAATTATTATACCTTTATAATAAGAGTTTTGCTTATCGAAACTTAGCGCTGCAATAAATATTGTGATTTAAACGATACGATGCCGATCTTATTAAAATATATATTTTTATCGACATGATTCGCAATTGTTCGTAAAAACGTTATTAATCAATTTCGTTAGATTCTGACGTATTATTTTTATCTCGTGTTTACTTAATTTTAACCCGAGTCAAAAATATTGAAAAAATATATTGACAAATGTCACAAAATATAGGTATAAATTTATCAATGTGATCTACGAAATTACGTTCCTATAAATGAAGCGTTTCCGCGATAACAATAAATTATTAAATATTTTCACTGATCAATACTAAAACCAAAAGAAAATTATATAAATATCGATCGTTATTATACAAAGTGAGTGTTTATCTAAGGCGACAATTCGTTGGCACATTATTCATACATTATATACGTGAGGTAAGAGTGTCGATCTCTTAGAGGCGCGCGCGAACATTTCAATATACCCTTGATTCAGCGCGATGCTAATCAAATGTGATGGACCTCGGCTGCACATACACTCTCTCCACGTGCGCCTTCATTATATTAATTAATACGCGTGCAATTGCGAGCGACTTGTAAAAAACGATCGCGAGGCACCTCTCGACTCTTTCCCTTTTCAATTCGCTCGAGTCCTGTTTTATAGTTTATCGTACTCGGCGATACAAGGCATAAGTTGCTATCTGAACCATTGCAAAGGTGAACAAGGTAGCAGTGTAATAAATAAATACCGTGCACATTTATTATAATCCTCAATTTTTCAGAAATTATTGCTTAATAGGCAGAGTACTGTGCAATTCATAAAGTGCATAATTATTTGTACACGACGATATATTAAACACAAATCGACATTTAAACGTATTAGCTCTCGTTAAAAGACAAATCTCGAGTGCGATATAATAGCAAAGCTCCGATATCTCGTTCACGAACACTGCCAGACACTCGCCGTAATTACTCATAAAAAGAATCGTTCAATTAAAAGCCAACAGTCGCGAGACTACTCCTCTTGATTAATTCCGCGAATCGTCCCGAAAAGCAGATCGCACATATACATATATACATGAACCGAGGCAAAAGGAAGGAGATGATCGGCTCGGCAACAAGAGGCTCGCGCGGCAATTAAAACTGGTTCGTGTAACGCGCGCGCGCGACCTCAGAGATCGTTTCGTTATCGCGCCAAGAGCTCTCGAGTTCCTTTATATATATAAAAAAGAAATCGACTCTATCTACCTAATTACGAACCCCGTCTCGATGCTACACACACACACACACACACACACACACACATACGCGCGTATTCCCTTTCTTCTCTCACTGTATATGCATCGGGAATTGCTTTATCGTCGCGTAGGCTATATAGTACAACTTATCGGTCCGCTTTCTGCACTCAACGCTCGTTACGCGTATCGCTGCATATTAGTGGTGTTCATCTCTTGTGCGTTGACCGCCGGGACTCGCTGTATATAGTTGAGAACGATGAACCGCGAAGGAAAACCTGACAGTCATACCGAGAAACATATGGGCTAGAACTTATTTCTGCGTTGTTCGTGTATAATACTTATATATGCGCGAAGTATGTATTACCACGGTGTATGTGTGATGTACGACAATGTTTGAATTGTCGAGAGACCTATACACGAATTCGACGCCAAGAAAGTTGCGTGGGAATTGGACGATGACTCTGTGAACGATGCTTTGGGCTTGGTCTTGTACATTATTTTGAATAACTGTTGATTTACCCGTAATTGTATTGTGACTATGAAATTACAAATATAAAAATTACAAATAAAGGAAATGTGGTATACGAGATCATATATGTAGTTATATCTTGAATCTGTCGATACGGATTATTTTATTTTTACAAATAGATTTTGCAGGTAGAACACCAATTATTATGAACCATTCTGAAAACGTGCTGGTATAACCAAGTTGTGGTATAAATATATATGAAATAGCACACACTTGAAAATCGGTCGAATTTTAAATATAGTAAATCGTCCACTTGCATATATATCCAAACAAATTACAATTCATCATCTAGTTATTTATCGTTCAACCAAAATACGTGTATATAATACACAACGGGATAATTGAATCCCTTGTTAGCTTGCACGCTGCTCGTAAAAGGTTTCGGTTATATATAATACAAAAACCGCGCTGGTCCACTCGTTAAGAAAAAATAATACGAAGTCACTTATATAATGCACGAGGCCATGAGTGCATACACGCTTCAAACGAGACAATCGTTATACAATGAAATACGCATCGGCGCAATTCTCTCAGTTGAGAGAGAGAGAGAGAGAGAGAGAGAGACAATGTCTTAATAATTTTGCGCGAATGTATTGCGAGGCACGATATGTGACGGGGGAGGCACGAAATCACTCGCGTATATGTATACGACAACGAGGCTCTTATCTGTCCGCCGGTTCCCATTATATACACGTTTCGTAATTCCTTCACTTTGAAAACCTCACGCTATATAAACGGCATGCATCTCTATGTAAGTGTACCTTATTATTGCGTATCATACAAAATAATTCATCCACTTTTGTTTACCCAGACTTAATCGACAAAAGATTTTTTTTTAACGATCATCATTTTTCCACATCTATATCAAGCATTTCCTAACTTATACAGCTCAACTTCTTCACGAGATGACTAAGGATGGACATAACTAATTATCAAATCCCGAGGCTCTCGATACTTGTATATGTGTATATACTTCGGCTCTCTGGTATAATAACGAGTCGGCGAATCGAGCAAAGAACAGCTGCCTGCACGCGGTGAGCGATCGCAAATGAGAAAAGAAGGAAACGCAGAGAGAGAGAGAGAGAGAGAGAGAGAGAGAGAGAAGTATTTCGATTGGAAAAATCACCGGCTCAGATAATCGGATAAGAGTATATATCTCGGTACCGCGGCTTATATATATATATATATACATATAAAATGTCGAGAGCTGAGAGAGCTCGAGCACAACTCGCGGATAAAGGTCGCATCGAGATAAGGAGGCCGGTGCATGAAAGGGGGGGGAGGGGGGAAGGAAGGATCGTTCGGCATTTCCATCCGTTCGCCAGCCCCGCTCGCGCGTCTTCGTCTCCCCCTGCGGTTCTGCAGCTCCAGCACAAGCGCGGCTATACTTCTGCGGCTAAGCGATTGCCCTGCACCTTTAATTAACTTTCCGTCTCTCTATATCTTGTACCTCGCTCTCTTGTCTCTCTCTCTCTCTCTCTCTCTC
>UELV01170485.1:0-26615 GCA_900490015.1 Megastigmus stigmatizans | reverse complement strand
GTGCTAATCAGCGACGGAGGTCTACGGTGTGTTTGTAAACAAAGCACATGTAATATTTTTACAGAGGTGCTGGTGTCAATCGACCGAGACTTGGGCTCGAACCCAGGACCGCCGGACTACCCGCAACAAACACTGTGACCGCACAATGTACGCACGTTGTGTGCATGCGTAGAAATCCGTGTTAGCACGTTGATGTCCAGGAACATCTGCATTACTTCAACATTGCGAAGGCACAGCGTGCTTACATGGCGTGCACGCGAAGTGCTGCCACTTTGCACACCGTGTGGTCAATCTATGCTGTCACCGTGCTTGTGTATATCAAGCATTATTTATAATTATACGCGCGCGTGTACGCTCCCAAAATACTTCCATAACCTCTAATCAAATTATTATATTTAAAATAAATAAAAAAAGGCAGGGATGAAAATAATATTATTTATTTAAAAACCTTAATACAATTTACAATTAAAATACAATAAAATTCATACGAACATAAAAATTATACGATGATAAATAATAAACAAAACTATAATAATATATATAAATAAAAATCAGCTAGATTGAATTATTAAAATTTCCGAACAATGTATGTGGATGAATAATAACGATTAATGCTGTAACAAAGTAATTTCATTAACATAACAATTGTTTAAAAATTCTATAGCTATATGTAATTAATTATTTAAATTTTCTCGATGCCAATTATTAGATACATTGAATATTATACATCAAGATTTTCAGAGAAATGATAGTACATACAGTGCTTATGATTCAAAAATCAAAATCAAAATTCCAAGCAGTCTATTTGGAAAAATAATACTTTTCAAATATTATCTTCTGACGTCCAATGGTTCCTCTTCCTTATGAGATGCATTATTTATCCTGTAGTAGTCTGACAGCATAGGCATCTAATTTTACAAGCACCAGCCGTAAGCAGTAGGCGAGGTTATGCTATCTTTTGCCGTATATAATGCAACAATAATTCTTGCCATAAAAAACTCACCTTTTCTGTAAAAATTTTAGTTTAATGTATCATGAAAGATTAAATAGCTAAATTACACACAGGTATGAACTTCCTAAACGTTTTGCCTGCATGTAGCACCCATTCGTGTTAATGATTATTAAAATTTTCTGCAGTAATATTTAGAATTACACATTATTCAATACTAAAACTATTACAGAAAAAATGAAATTTTAAAATGCAAAGTAACTGTCTGAATAATATAGGGCCTAGATTGAAATATTAACTTTTCGAAGCAGTTCAACTGGATAAATAATAACTATTAATGCTTTAGTAAAGTTCATTCATTAATTGACTAAAACTAATACTATATATAAACAAAATTTAAATAGCTAATTACTTTACTGAAATATTAATTGTTATCAGTTATCCAAATACACTGCTCGAAAAAAGTTGATAATTCAATCTGAGTCTTATATTATTCGGTTACATACTAATTTCTTCTATATAAAATATTAGGTATTATTATGTTAATGAAATTACTTTGTTACAGCATTAATCGTTAGTATTCATCCACATACACTGTTCGGAAATTTTAATAATTCAATCTAGCTGATTTTTATTTATATATATTATTATAGTTTTGTTTATTATTTATCATCGTATAATTTTTATGTTCGTATGAATTTTATTGCATTTTAATTGTAAATTGTATTAAGGTTTTTAAATAACTAATATTATTTTCATCCCTGCCTTTTTTTATTTATTTTAAATATAATAATTTGATTAGAGGTTATGGAAGCATTTTTGGAGCGTAATTATAAATAATGCTTGATATGCGCAAGCACGGTGACAGCATAGATTGACCACACGGTGTGCAAAGTGACAGCACTTCGCGTGCACGCCATGTAAGCACGCTGTGCCTTTGCAATGTTGAAGTAATGCGGATGTACCTGGATATCAACGTGCTAACACGGATTTCTACGCATGCACACAACGTGTGTACATTGTGCGGTCACAGTGTTTGTTGGGTGGGTACGAGCCCATTGCTCTACGGACAGAGCCACCGTAGGCCTCTACCGATAACTGTTGGTAAAACAAAGTACTCTGACAAGTTCTACCATTACCACTAGACTATTTTACCGACTGGATCCTGAATAATTAATTATAACTAGGCAAATAAATACTTCAAATTATGTAAGTTCCAAATACAGGCGCAATTTGTCTATGAATTATCTAAAATCTGGCAAAGTTTCAAGTGAATATTTTTTTTTATATTATTTGATGTCGCTCTATTTATGCTCCCGCTCGGTGCTAATAACGCTAAAAGAGACTTGGTCTCGAACCCGGGATCTCCGTATTACGAACCCATCGCTTTGCGATCATCGACCTAAACTACCGTAGGCCTCAAGTGTTAATATTTCAACGTCACACATCACCTTTAAAAACTTAGCAACAGAAAATTTTGAAAGTGCGTGTCATTGAAATATTTACTTGAAACTTTGCCAAATGATAGATAATTCATAGACGAAGACATTTACTATTCGGTCGGTAAAATGTAAAAAGGCGGGAAATTTTCAATTTTATTCGATCTTAACATCTCGTTAATGTGAATGACAATTTTGAAGCACATTCTTTGTGAAATACAGAATGTATGTACCTCGAGATCCAAATAAAGTTTTCTCAAAAATTCATTGAATAATATGAATATCTGCAATGTCGGTAGATGTAGAATAGGACCCTAGTTAGTAATAAATATATCAACTTTGATCTCTTTTTCAAGCTATTATCGGGAACAATGGATTTCGGAATAAAGGCTCAAAAGGAAGACGCGGTTTTGTGGGAAACTGCTGAAAATGCACCGATTGTCGTACTAAATGCACTTCCAGAGAGGCAATTTGCTTACGCGACTCGCTTGGATGGCAATGGTACCGTTGGCGTGTACGACACTGGCCACATACTCTGGCGCATCAAAGTAAACTTATACCTCTATTCGTTTTCTTAACGGAAATCTATATTATTAACTTTTCTAAAGTGAAATTCTACAAGAACAAATTTGTTGTAGTCAAAGCACAAAGTAGTTTCGCTGCGAGCTTTTGACTTGAACGGTGACGGTACGATGGAGCTTTTGACAGGATGGAGTAGCGGTAAAGTAGACGCGCGTCTCTGTTCGAATGGTCAAGTGATCTTTAAAGTACAAATGAATGCTTCGATCGCCGGCCTAGTCGAAGCGGATTACAGAAGAACTGGAAGATCCGATCTGGTGATCGTTACTGTTACTGGCGAAGGTAATTCATCTTTTATAATTTTCATACGAAATCCGTTTATCCAAAAATTTTGATAAGTGCTCACAGTATTTGTTCATGTTAATAAAGAAATATTTACAATCGGCAAAGTATTTTTGCGGACAACAGCTCTCAGAGGCTGATATACGCATAAAAACGTTTTTGCAGTTTCTTCATTCGGCATAACTCATAAGTAAACTCGTGCGTAAATAAACCTTACATCTCGGCACATACAAAGTTTGATAAAATTCTCAACATTTTCCCGGTAACTCTTTCCCTCAACTCAAACTGCAGATTGTCTTTTCCAAACAATTCAGATTCATGCAATCACGAGAGCTCACATCGCATTAGCATCGAGCGCAGATGAAAAAGTTTTCTGCACGAAGCAGCTGCTCGTCGATATATGTGTAATATAAAAAAGCTAAAATGGTTGCGAAGCGTTGTCTGGCATAGAGCAGATTGTGAAGCGCGCATGTATTTGTCTTTTCTTGCTAACTTTGCAGTTCGGGGATACGCGTCGGGCTCGGTAATGGAGACCCCGGAGCCCGGCGACGTCTATCGCGAGCTCATGGCCAAGAAGCAAGCCCTGCAAATGGAGCTGCGCCAGCGAACCGTCTCCGAGTCGAATTATTACGTGGGCTCGAAATTGGCGATCAGCATTGCCTCGGCTCGCGGCGCTGTGCGTCTCGGACTCGCTTCTGGACCCGGACTCCTCGTAAGTCAACCCCCGCGATTACTTTAACTTAACTGCGCGCTACTTTGGAACCAAATCCAATATAGCCACTACGAGAGAGAAAACATTATTTTACAATATAGTTGTAATTATTGATCATAGATTTATTACACGGATTGAGTTTGATCGATGTAAATTTATCCAAAAGCGAGAAACGCATTTCTGTTGTCGTGTACGAAAGGTACTATATTTAAATTGCAAAGGAAGGAAAATTTAATATTGAAAATTACAGCAAAGTGATAAATCCAAGTGAATATGTGGAAGCGAATGCCAAATGCAACTCGTGCCGATCTTATAAGCACGCACGCGTGTAATATCATAAAGGATATAACAAATATATACATATGTATATGTGCATGGCAGATCTATTACGCGATGGTGTTCGCCGAGGGTATATTCGAGGGCGAGAGTCTGGTGACCCACCCAACCAAGCCCCAAGGCGAGCTCGAGATCGGCCTGAGATTCCCGAAGAACGGTCCGATCGATATCCACGTGAAAACTTGCGTGGGCGCGCCGGCCTCGGATCTCCTCATGGTCCTCGAGCTGACACATCAGTTGGCTCAGTTCTGCATGTACGAGGCGATACCGCGCCCCCAAGACCCACCGGAAACTCTCAAAGATTGCGGTGTCGTTATGGAGGTAGACCTATATATACATATACACATACATATATGCGCAGGCGCATAATAGCTTGTTGCCTCGGCCAATAAACTTTGATATCGACGAATTTTATTTTAATGGACGTTCCGCGCGATTGATAGCACCATGAGATGGAGGAAAAACAATAAACACAGCGATTCAGCTATACATTTTTATGTAATTTTGTTATTCTTAAATTCGTTATTGCGGATTGAATAACGACTGAGAGCGGCAATTTGATTGAAATACTTTTTATTTCTTTTAATTAATTTGATTGATTATGTAATACTATACGATGCGAAAGTGTTAATTAAATATTTGTAATGACGTTGATATGATTTTAAATGCATAGCTCGAGTATTGAGATACTTATAACTTTTAAGGAACTGAACGATCACCCCATATATAAATAATCATCTTATAAATGACGTTATTCTTTAATTATTATTCTTATTACATGAATTTCTTAATCAAATCTTCGAGTGTTTATTAGTTTAATTCGATGAAAGCATTTGATGATTGAAAGTAATTTGTAATTATATATACATGTTTGCTAGAAAGAGTGAAAATTATTCATTTTGTACCAATACCGTATGGTGAAGTCTTTAAACAATTGAACAATTGAAACAATTGATGACTGAAAGTAATTTGTAATTATATATAGCACAAACATGTTTGCTAGAAAGAGTGAAAATTATTCATTTTGTACCAATACCGTATGGTGAAGTCTTTAAACAATTGAACAATTGAAACAATTGATAATTGAAAGTAATTTGTAATTATATATAGCACAAACATTTTTGCTAGAAAGAGTGAAAATTATTAATTTTGTACCAATACCGTATGGTGAAGTATTTTAACAATTCCCTTCTATATGTACATGTAGTGATAATCTTTACGCGCGACGTGAAGTGAATGCGTATAAGATAGCGTGAGAATTAAACTTCACAAGTTCAAATGTCTCTTTATACGATACGATATACTGTTTCGAACAATTGCATATAATGTTTTTAATTTAGAGCGTACAATCACAGTAAATTTCTAATGAAAATATACTTTTCGTCACTCTAACCACAAAATCGCATGTTTGATGCGACTTTACGGCTCTCGTGATGAAAAATACGGTTCGAGACTAGGGCGTAAGAGGATTTTTCCCTCACTCGAATTTTCGACCTCGCTTCGCTCGGCCGAAAAACGTCTCGTGAGTGAAATAATCCTCTTCCGCCCCCGTGTCGAAATGTACTATTTCGATGCAGTAGGCGCAAAATATACCTATTTTATACCCCGTTTTATGAAATTTTATGGCGTGTAATTAGAGACGTCTCCGTCTCTGGGGATAAAAAAAAATCGTTGTTTTACACCCACTGTATCGAACAATAATGTTACTTAACGATCGGGCATTCAAATTCCTTTTTACACCCTTGTTGCGCAAAGTACCATTATTATTCATACAGGTACACCAAGGATTAAAAAAAATTCCATACTCTAATGCAGGAATAATATATTCTGGTGAATTTAGATAGCCGAGCGAGCCCAGCGTGTAGCCCTTTGGCTCAACCAAAGCCTAATCCTGTCGACCGAGATCCAGGTAGTGGAAATCGGTCCCGAGGCAGGTAGTCTAGAGATATGGCTGCGCGGATTGCGGGACCAGAAGATACACTGTCTCGAGGTGGACGCCTCGGGTAAGCTGACATTGCGCACCGAGGACTCCACCTTTGCCGGGGACATTGTACAATCGTTGACCACCTACCTGGGACTCAGAGAACTTATGTCCGAGGCCAAATTTCCGGAAGAGGAGCAGCGCATGCTCGACGCCCTCGAGAGATTCAAAGGTGCAATATATTAATTATGGAAAATTGTCCTTGTTTTTTATTTCATGAATAATAATAATCGAGTTCTTGACAAACATTATAGACAACAAGTAGTATAATACGAAAGCATCATTTCTTTCATTATTTTATTTTATTTTTATTTTATTTTAATTGTGGTATAATTGTAAAATAAGTTCTTACATAAAGCTTTATTGACAATAATGCAATCTAAATACGTCATAGTAAATTGATACTTACGTATATGTCTTAACTATATTTAATACATCATTATAAAAATATTCGGTTTTTTATTAGTATAATTTATACTGGAATACTTGTACTTTGTTCTATAAAGGTTACAAAGAAGTTGAGGCACGGCTCCAGGCAGAGACAGCAGGCAGCTCAAGTCTCGTGAAGAATTTGGTGGTGCGGCTGGAAGATGCCAGGATACTCGAGAACGTCGATGGAATGAGAAAAAGGCTGGGACAGTTAAAGGCAGTCAATAGCGATCTAATCAGGGATCACGAGATCAGGTCTAAGAGTTTTGGTGAACTCGTCATTGCTCTTAAAGAACTCAATGTCGGCGTTCAAAATGCTTCGAGACTCAGAGGTACGTTTTTTACATCCATTTACATAATTTATGGTTTACACTATTTGAAAGAAAAAAAAAAGAATTAATTTATACAATAATATTGTTGCAGTTGGTAAAGCAGCAACAAATGCTGTTCAACGATGCCGTGCCGCCATAAAAGACGAGAACGGAAAAGCTCTTGTTTTGGCAATGAGACATGGTTGAAAATACATTGTAGTGTTTGATATCCACGTGTAAATAAAAAATTCTTGTTTCCTACAAAAACAAAAGCAATTTTATTCACTTCAACGGAGAGAATGCCCACATTTTTTAAATATTCCAGTTTTGATTTTATTCCCCACAATATCCTTTATACTCGATGATAAAGAAAGCCTAATATAAGTTAAATATTATTGATACTCATTGCACTCTAAATTTAAAGTAGTGAAAAATTCGTTGATTTCGTCAGTGAGAATTAATTCACTGATAAACTAGTTATTTTGGCTGAAAAATCAGTTAAATATTCACTACATTTTCAGTGGATATTCATCTACTGAAAAATCAGTCAATAATTCACTGATTTTCCAGCGAAATCTTATTCAGTGCATTTGTAACTGATTTATCAGTCAAAATTAAATATGACGAATATAGAAATTAATCAAAGTAGTTGTTCATAGAGATAATTCATCATGTAAAAGAATCAACAAAGTAATTTGCTTAACACAAAATATCAACCAAGGAATTCATTTCGACCGAGAAGTATGCTTCTTAAAACGGCTTTTAGAAGTTAGAATTCGTTTTTCATTTATATCTCGAAAACTCCTCTAGCAAAAAGGATCAAATTGTTTGTCATTCCTACCAGAAATCGATACTTTCATATCTGTAAGAAAATTTTATAAATAAATCTCATTTTTGAGGTTAAAATTCGTGTTATTTTTTGTTATTATCTGAGAAACTATTAGACTGAGTGCTACACGGACAATATTTCGTTTTCTACATGAAAATTGACTTTTAGTTATCTATTGATAGATATACTTTTTAAAATGGTAGATTTTAAAAACGACCAAATATTCGGATTCGGAATAGAAGGTATTTTGACTTTCTGTTATACAGATATCAGAAAGTCGATACTTTCTTGGAGTGCTAAAAAATTAGTCTTTAGGAAACTCTATAGAAAAAAAGTACAACAGTCTATCGAGAATATTTTTTATTTATTTATAATTAATTTAAAAAATTATAAGCAATATTAAATTATGTATACTTCCTCTAGGCTATAGCTCCCTGAATTATTAGCAAATTATTTTTTACTCCATAAATTAAAATAAAAATATAAATAAATAAATAAATGCCTTTTTATACAAATAATGTATCTATAAGAATTAAAATTTTTCTTCTTGCTAATTTGAAAATGTTGATTATTGCAACATTAATATTATTGTGACGATCGAATGATTTTTTTTAAAAACGTATAGACGCATTTGAGCAAGTTTGATCCAAACATTACTTTAAGTGCAAAACCAAAATTTTATCTCGCAAGCGTTGTGTAGCGAAGTGGTGCCGGTTCGAGTCCCGTGTGGGGAAATTTTTTTTAAGTGTTTAATTTTTTTTAATTAAATTGCGATTTATTGTAAAGCGAGCGATCATAATACAAATATGCGATTGTATCTAATATTCAATGTTTCTATAATGCGGTGAATTATAAATAACAGAAGTATTTTTTTTTTTTTGGGGATATAACTTTATTTTCACTAGTTTAGTTGTGCAATTCACTGTGAAAACAGTGAAAAATTCACTGGTTTTACAGTAATATTAACTGTACATAGTAATGAAATTTTTCACTACTTCGAATAGTGTATATACACTTTTGATCAGTGACATACTTATAACTTTGTCGAATAATGCATATACACAGATTGTCAGTGACTTTTCACTACTTTAAATTTAGAGAGTACTTATAATATGAAAAATACTACACGATTCACAGACTAAGACTAAAAATCGATCCACCAATATCCGAAACAAACATCAATCATGGTATGACGAGTCGCCTATTAATGCATAGGATAAAAATCAATGCCGCGGCTGGTTTAGTTGAGCGAGCCTCTGGCGGATATACTGAGCCGCCTCTTGGAGAAGGGCTGCTGGATCTTGGGTCGCCTCCTGGCGTCGATGCTGCCGTCCGTCGAGGCTCGAAGACGGAAGGAGGAGCAGCCAGATGCCGAAGCTGGAACGGTCTGCATTTCCTCGCTCGACGCCGGCAGAAGCAGCACGAGCCGGGCCGCGCTCATGAACACGGCCATGACCTGTGTGCCGACCATATTGTTCGTTTTTTACATGCGCGGTGTGTATGTGTGTTTGCATATTTTATCGTTATCGTTGTGTAACTCGCGTGGATGTACGAAAGGGAGAGAGAGAGAGAGAGAGAGAGCGAGAATTGACTTTTGCATCTCTCTTACGCTTTTTCGAACTTTTGATATGTTTTACTGTGACAGGGGATCCTGTTATACCAGGTTTTACTGAAGCTACTTTGCATTTTTTGTAATCGAATGATTTTGTATGACTGCTAAAAATCTTTAACTCCAAAAGAACGAAAAGTCTCCATATAAAACTGTTATAATCAAGTTCATTTAGAAGATGAGTGAATCGCTAGAAAAAAAGTACTTATAAAATTAATATCAAATGCAATTTAATTTAAAATTTTTGAACTTTTTTGAATTACTATCTTTACTCTTAAAAAGTCCTTGAAAATGCTTTATAAATATTCGATAAAACGAAAAAATGCAAACTAAAGTGAATCAGTTTGAAAAGAACTTCAAGTTTTTTTTAATTCTTTTTTTCTTTAATAAATTACATAATTACAAATTACCAAATCCGATACGTTTAGACGTGTGAAATAATTCAAATAAAGAATATTTTGAATTTTAGTTGATCTATTTTCGAAGAATCAAATTAGACATTGTATTTGCAGCTTGAATTGGCAATACACAATATAATATCCTCATATTCGACATAGGTACATATGCATTTTTCTGTCTGAATCAAGTATAATCGGACTTAGCCAGATAGATTAGTTTAACCTTTTCCCACGAAATTTTTGATACTTGAATTTGGACGACAGACGCGCGTAGAAAGTTGCAAAATAGATTCAAGATATAATTTAGCAGATATGCTTTGCTAACGTGTCTTTATAGTAAGCGATGACGTTATTTAATGGTTATATAGCGATGACGAGTTGTACAAAGAAAAACTATATAATCTCCAACTTGTTAAAAAAGCTCGCAGAACTGCCGATTAATTTTGGAACAGTGATAGAAGGCAAAAAATGATGATGAAAAATAAAGAAACTGACAAATGAAAGTCTTATATAGAAGCATAAAGTCAAGAAGAATGAGATAAGAGGAAAGAATGCGGCATACCGTAAGATATTAGAACATTCAAATGGTTATTAAAATAAAATTAAAATAAGCTTTGATTATTTATAGTAAGGGGAAGTTAACGTTCTCACGCATCTTTCTAGTTAATAATTGCTTTTTTTTAAATAACATTTAACTAATAGTATAAGATTATTAGTCTAGGCGATATAGCACTTTTTAATTTCAATTACGTTTTTACTGCACACTTATAATTTGCACATTTATCAAGTTAAATAATCAATAAAATAAAGTAGTCGTTAATTTCAGCTAATATATATATATATATTAATTATGTACTCTTTTTAGTTTTGCTATTAAATGTAATTAAATTTATCGATAAATAAAATTTTATAAATAACAAAACAGTTTTTTTCGCTATGAATTCCGTTCATTATGAAAATATTCTTTAATTAGCGTAATATCATATCGATGATTAATAAACATATGTATAGCTGGATTTAAAAAAGTAGATAATCTGGAAAGAGTCATATTACGAAGAACTTCCATTTTTCTAGGAAATCCGCTCTTATTATAGGCAAGGGAGTGAGTGAGAGAGAGAGTGAGAGAGAGAGAGAGAGAGGAGAGAAAAAGCGAGAGTCAAGAATATATATATATATATATATATATATAGTCGTAGAAGTAGAAGAAACAAGCCGAGAGATATCAATTTTGTTTACGGGTTTGAAAATCACGTGTAAACGCCATGACTAACTGTAGTGAAGTAAGAGAGAAAATGAGAAAGAGAGCAAGAGTGAATAGTTGAGGATGTAAACAGCAGCATAGAAAAATCTCTAGTGAATACGTAACGCTCGGCATACTACAGTACAATATATAAGGTTTTTATATTATATGCGATAATTGTGCAGAATATACGGAATTCAAGTACTCGAGTACTGTACACGTTCAAACGTTGATTATAAAAAAAGAAATAGCCGATAAAACATGTACTGAACAATCGGAATTTTGCACAAAATTTATATTCTTTTTTTACACCTTTATATTTGTAAAAATCCATAAAAAATAAAAAGTTGTAGTATAATACAAAAATAAATCAAATTATAATCTAAAATGTAAAAGTAATTATTTTAACTTTCATTGTAGCAATAAACCATAATAAATTATGATATCTCAAATTTAAAAAGAAAACGATTATTTCTTCAGAATAGCTTTTTCTGTACAAATTTATACATATATTTGAATGAAAAGCGTAATTTAGTTTAAAATTTATGATACTATCATTTCACATTAGGCATGTAAAAAAGAATATGAAAAAATTGATAAAAGTAAACATACATATACTTGTGTCAGCACTATAAAAAGTGTTCTTATCGCTAATACTTTTTCTGTATTATTACTCAAACTTAATTATAATCTCAGCTATCGCATATAATATAATAACGGTATTCGATTTAAAACCTTGATTTACTATATAACCTATATTTATTTATCGTGAAATTTCCCGTTTACATTCATATTCACGTTTTTTTAGTTATTTCTTTTTATTTGAGACTTTTATCAAGTTATTCGCAGGAGATTTAATTTATTTTTTTGTAAATGTAAAAATTTTACAGTTATATTGCAAGGCAAAATGTATTTTATATAGAAATTAGTATTAAAAATACATTACATACAAAACCGAAAGAAAAAAATTCCAAAATTGGTAGCAGAACAATAATTTTAAAAATAGTGTAGATATATTTATATAAGATCGTTTTTAAATTTCCCTTCAAACTCATTTCTTTTTTATCTGTTTTCTTCCAGTCGAGCGTGCAGATAAAAATTTCAGAAAATGCAGTAGTTCTCGGAACCCTTAGGGGAGATATTCTCTGACACTAACAGATGATACTAAAATATTTTTAAAATATTCGTTTAAAATTAACTTCACCGATGCCCATATTAGGAGTTGGTCAGTAATAATGACTAATTAAATTTAGATAAGAAAATCTTTGACTTGAAGTTTGATATCGCGTCAGATTATTGATTTGAGAAAAAGTTAGGTAATCTTTTACAGCGGAGTATAATTTTAGTCTTACAATATTAAAAAAGTTTTCAATTTATAAACTATAAACGTTTACATTCATAATTTTGAATCGAATCTCAAAAAGAAAGTGCAACAAGTCCTTAAACGAGCAGTCAGTTTTGAAAAATCTCCCGCTATTTGGAATAGCTCGGGCCGAATGGAGGTACCGAAGCGCGAAGCAGCAGCGGGAAATCAGTCTTGCCACGGGAATTCCAAAGGACCGCAAATCCCGACTCGGAAATTCACCTGATCGTACGACTCCCGGGCGGAGATCTCGCGAAAGGCCTGAGCCTCGATGTCCATAGCCCGCCTCTGGCCCTCGGCGGTCGAGACCATGCGATCGCCCTCGTCCGGGGGTCCGGCCAGGTCCGTCTTATTGCCCACGAGGAGGACCACAGGCGCGGCGAGCTTCTTGCTCGATTTGCGCGCCTGGTTGAGGAGGAATCTGAGCCGCCAGGTCTCGTCGAAGCTCACGCGGTCCGTCACCGAGTAGACCAGGAGGACCGCGTCCGCCCAGCGCAACCGCGACTCGCTCGGCGCCTTTGCCGGATTTCCCGGCGGGTCGGCTATCTCCCAGCTGCAGCCGAGGGGACCCTCGACCCGGTAGACCCGCTCGCGGCTGCAGTCGTACTCGCCGATGAAGCGCCGCGTGGCGAAGCGCACGGCTACGGCTACCCAATGCAATTGGCTTTCTGGATTATTTACTTACGATCCATTGGCGGAGAAAGCATTCGAGAAAATCAATACCAAACACTGCTAGTACGATATTTTTGGAAAATTAGCTTTTAAACTATTAGGTATATATATAAATAAATAAAAGAATTTATTGATCATCATGAGTGAAGTTGATCATGATGATTAATGAGCGAAGAAAGTGAAAGTCTAAGAGAAATGTAACTATTTTGATTTGTCACGTATGATAATATCGACTATAGAAATTTATTTCTATTTACATGCATTAGCCCGTAAGTTTTGTATATGTTATAGGCTTATAAAATTAAAAAAATATATAGATCAAGAAAAAATGCAGTTAGCGCGGTGACGTTCCAGAAACGTGCAGACTATTTACTGCATTTATGTAATTTATTTGTTGTTGATGATAAATCAACAAAAGCTCGCACTTTGTCGCGCCGATCCAAATGTTTACATTCTGACTTTTCAACTCTGCACGCACAATGCTTTTTGCTCGCTTATCTTGCGCAATTATATAATTATGTTTCCTTTAATTATTTCCGTTTCTCCGATATTTATTTATAAACATTGCCTCAGTTGTGCATTTCCAACAACGCACGTCAATATTATATAACTTCCAACACAGTGCAGTCGTGTTAACTAATACAAATAACAAAAAGTTTCTTAATCTCAAGAACGTTTTTCACAAAAAGAAAACAGGAAAAAGAATGTATATGATTATCCGATTAATCGTTTACACTGTGTGCGAATCAATGAACCGATTGGCCGTTTAAGAATCGTATAAGAAAGTTAATTAATTCAAGAAATAAACTTACCTGTCTTTCCGACACCAGGCTGACCCAAAAGTATAACTCGAATGACACGTGGCCGCGAGATCGACGAGTCCTTGATTCCTCCGAAGCCAAACTGCCAGCTGCTCTGCATGTCGGGACTAAAAGTTAGTTCCGGCATCTTGCACTTCTTATATAGCCACCATTAAGGCTCGACGATCGATTTCTGCATATTCATTAAAAATTTCCGGCGGGTCAATGTGCGCTCTGGCGGAAAAGCAATAAGATAATGAGGGTATAAAACATATTGCGTATACCCCATAAATCTTTAAATCATGAAAAAATCATTTTATTTTTAATGCTATTTTTATTTTTATTCAATCATGATCTTGGTAAAATATTAGGGAAAAATCGTCAATTTTTACTAGAGTTTGCGATAAAAACGTATTTTGAAAAACATAAACAAAAAGAAACTTACTACTTTAATTATGAACATCTGGGTAGAATTGGACTAATGCAGGTCCTGTTTTAACAATAGGTCCGGATTTTAATGCGGGTGGACCCCTATAAAACATGTAAAAGTAGGTACTTATCTATTGTGCTCATAGTGAGACTTGAATGACAGCCTGACCATCTATTATTGTATCAAAAGGCAATATAAATCCTTTATATTTGAAATTTATTCTTGTATCCATTTGAAATATTAGGAATGCATCCGTAACTTTTCAAAGATGTTGATCGTTTCATACGTGCATTTTAATTAATTATTAAGAAAGTTTTATTCATGGTTCTAGTGTCATTTTCTGGCAGTTATTCAAGAGCACCGACAAGACAATAACTATTATGATTATTTGCACATTAATTTGATTGAATAATTCTGTTTTTAGCTTAAATTTGTAATTTTTATTTGAATAACACTACAATTTCCGGAAAAATCATTTATAATATCTACTTTACGTGAAAATTATTAACCTACATATGTGAATATTAATTCATATTATTCCAAAGAATACGCTTAATCGATGCTTTTAACTTAATTTATGGATTAGACGCAATCAGCATTTGTTAAGTTTGTCGGAAAAATAAAATGGTGTATTGAATATAACGCTTCTCGACGTTTGCTTCAACGGCGCTATAACATGCAAACGGAAGTCTATTAATATGCATTCGATGATATTATTATTTTTTAAAATGTTATTACATAACTAAGATTCAACTCTCGTAAGGGAATGGAATATTCTAAAGCGTGTTATTTCACTTTTCCACTATCGGGCTATTGACTTTCAAACTTCGTTTTTAAGAGATAATATTGCCCCCTTGCATTTGGAAGTTGACAGATACGAGAATGCAGCTATTATTTCCTGTTATACAGATAATTTTTGATAAACAAACTAGACTCGAATTATACGAATCTTATCAAAATATTCGTAAAACTTCAATATTATCTACCAAGTTTGAACAAAACACTTGAAGAGTAAACCGTTTTTTATTCCATAAATTCTTAACTTGATGATACAAATCTCGTGTAAAAGTGATCTTCACTAGGAAATACGGTAAAAATTAGTTGAAGCCGAGGAAAAAAGAAAACTTATACTTATGCAATTATAGAGTTTACACTCACAAAGCGAAATACTACGAGCCATAGGCTAATAAATCTTGAATGAATGAAAAGAAAAGAGTGGACTGATTCTTGCTATTCAAAGAATGGATATAATTTATTTATCAATCGGCCACTCAATAAAAGTCATTTTCTTTTGGTTCGCATAGATCAGTTTCCACAATAATTATCAGTCGTAATTTTAAAAAAATTCCATTTACATAAATGACAAACTGCTACATGTATAAGCACGGAAGAAGAAAGTTTTCTTATCCTTTCAGAATTGGATCATTATATATGTATTTTCATCAGCTCGTCGTCATCTATTAGCAATACAAGGATTTTTCGATTACGAATCCCATTTCCCAGGGGAGCCGCGAGAACTTGTCATCGGCTGTAGGTTCGCATATAGCGCGTCGCTCGCCGTCGGAACGGTGCATATCGCATGTATACCCAACGAGTATTACAGATGCGAGTTTACGGTATCGCGAAAGGAAGGCGTGCAAGAAGATACCGAGCGAGAGATGAAGAGAGAGAGAGAGAGAGAGAAAGCTACGGTTCTCGTATATACTACATGCACTCGCGCATATGATCTGTACATCGTGTTTACTATTCCTCGAGCGGGTCGCCGACTCACACTGCCAATAGCTATATGCCAATGCGGCTCCGGACGATTATCCCACGGTTCGATGCTTCGACCCTGTCTCCGTGAATTATTATATCGTTCGACGGCTCGGCGCTTCTCGCCCCTTCCCCCTCTCTCTTTCTCCCTCTCTCTCTCTCTCTCTCGGTTCTCTGCATCGAAGTACATTATACTATGGCTAGCCGCGAAATCGAAGCGCTGGAAATCGCGCGACGGCGCATTGTAGACACGACAAGGAAAGTTTTCTCTCTCTCGGCATGCGGTCCTGCGTATATACATATATACGCTTTGACGTGGCGCCAATTTTCCTCGTGCGGCGCAACCGAATTGCGGAAATTCCGAACTGGCACAGGCTCGTTATCACGACCCTTTGATCTATCGATCTTTTCCCGTACTTTCGCAGCTATTGTTGGAGTGGATGTTTAAATTTTTCTAATTGAGAGGTGCTCGACAAACAACTCTTCTCGTCAACAATAACAATGTTTTCACACTATTGAATAACAATAAAAGTCATTATTTTAAAAAGTGAAAACATTGTTATTCTTGACGAGAAGAGTTGTTTCGACTTTTGTCCATTCCAAAATGAAATTTGTCGGTCCGAGAACGGCCGACAGACCCTCTGCAGGTAGAAGGAAAAGATACGCTACGAAAAGAAAAGCCAGGCCAGGTGGCGAAAGTCCGCCAACGCCCAGAAATATTTTGATCGAAATCCCAAGTGTCCATGTGCCTCGTGTTTACATCCTAAGCAAGAAGCATGTCTGCGACGAGACATGACCCAGATCTCAATTTGAGATGTACGTTTTCTCCGCGCTCCGTAATCTCTGCGGCTGCTGCTCAAAGCTACACACGCACACACGCACTCCCAACCCCTTCCCCACGATCCCCACTCACTCGCCATACACACGCACGGCGGATCGCGCTCGTGCACTCTCTCTCTCTCTCTCTCTCTCTCTCTCTCTTCTCCCTTCTCTCACACATATTACAATATGATTATATACGCATCGCACGGGCTCGTCGTCGGGCGCTTTCGCTTCTTCTTCCTCTTCCTACTTCTATTTGCACGCTCCTCGTCCTCGGCTCTCTGCAGTTTACGAGACTAAGATGGGCATTTGCTCGAGCCGTTTGCATTATTCACATGTACGGACACGCGGATTTTTGCCCCACACGGGCGGACGCGCATTATCGTAACCTCTCGCGGCGCGCGAGCTCACTCCTATACTTGTATACGATGATAATTGCGCTCTAATTATAGCCGGCCTGCGAGAATATGTTCCTCTCTTGCCAATCATCAATAATATTGCATCCACGTTTCGTTATGTGTATATATACTTATATAGGGATATGTGCGGTATTGGTTTTTTTTTCGCAGCCGCGTATAATACACTGATGCGCTGCCAGACGCCGATTTAATGGCTTTTATCTGCTCTCTACTGTGCGTTTGCTGCTACTGCTGCGATATAAGCCTATCCATGGACATCGATTAAGTACTTAGAAGGCAAATAACGTTACATATTTTGTTTGTTTTAATGCAAGTTTCGCGACCAGACCGATAGCGGTCTATTTGTTTATCTATTATTCAGAGGAATTATTTTGATCGATGATTTTTTTTTATGACGCTAATCTTTATTTGTTGGATCGGTTGGATTTCAATTATAGATTTCCATGCTATTTTTATACATGTTATTTTATGTAATTAAAATAAATGGACTTATAATTTAAATTAAAATCTTTAGAAAAAAGAATAAATAATAATTAATTTATATTTCAGGCAAAATAAATGGTAATTTTTTGTTGCCTTTATGTAATATCGACACTTAATTAATTATCATTCATTCCAATAAGTATGTATATAAGGATGTTATAGTAATACATTTCCTGCCTATCTCTTAGTCATATCTTCGATTATTTTTTATTTTAACCGGAATAAGCAAATTCTTGGCACTAAGAAATGTGCTATTTATCATGTACAAAGCGTGAATAATCGTAAACGTGGAATTTAACAGGCGATTAGAAAATAATAATAGATTAATTACATATAATTTAGCAGATTAATAATTGTTTTGTCTGGTTAAAATAATAAAACAGTAGTTTAGCCGATTATCGGTCAGACGACGAATGTTGGCTTGTAAAAAAAATTGTTTACCATATTGATACTTGAAAAAAGATATCGGTATGTATAATTGAAAATAAGTCCGGTGAGATATTTGTAGAACAGGAGTACAAGTTTTTCTGTATAGTTTATCGAAACATAGATACGAAAAAACTGTAATATATATAAAGTTGTATGACAGATTTTTCTCGTGGAAAGAAAAAAAAAACTTAAAAACACCGGGGTCAAAGGGTCATGTCTATAATATATGACAAAAACCGATATATATTAAAAGCGAAAAAGAACACCGATTAGAGCAAGTAAAGAGCGCAAAATGAGATCAAATACACGAAATATACCGGTTAAATATTCTTTACTATCGCGTAAATTACTATACTGTTTGCTTGGAAAGGAATATATCAAAATGTGAGTTGCACAGTTCAACATCGGCAATCTGAAATGCATGAGCAAAAATACGAGACAAACTGTCGAAAAAAGTCTTGATTAAAACTTATTACGGAATATACGTAAACATGAAAATCTCTTGGAAATATCGATATTTTAATTAATTTTGCGTCAGTGACGACATTTTCTTCAGCAATATTCAATGTCTTATTAACATTTGTTAGTTTGTTTCAAATGCTTTTTAATCGGTACAGTAATGGAGTATATAAGAAAGATAATAATAAAAAGGGAATAATCAGAAATTAGTTATTTAATAAGATTATTACCAATGGATCAATAATATTTTTAGAAATTATTTATAAGTATATTAATTGTAGTGTATTAATCATTCCGGAAAAAATTTAAGAAAAAGATATTATTTCAGAATGAAAATTTACATTCCATTCAACATTGTAAATATTATCTCCAATCTCAACTACCGCGTTAAATTTTTTTCAGATTGTGGAGGGTAAATACTACTTCGTACGATCTATCAATCGACAACTACAGCAAAGATTTTATCGCTCGCTTCATTCACGCTGCGATTTTTATCCCGCCGTAATGACGCGAAGTCCCGGCGCGGGTGGCATTTTTGTCGGAACTTTAGTTCTCCCGCAATTATGACTCGTTGTGTGTCAGAAAAAAAAAGTTTAAACGCTCCACGACAGAATAAGCAAATGCGAGACGCGCGCCGAGACGCTATAACAGAAGCCAATGCACTTTGTCTGCGTATTCCGGGAATCGGTAATATTCGAAAAAGTTGAAGAGCTTCGCTGAATTATTATCGACGCGGCGATTGGTACGAGCAGATACCGTTTGCCCGCGAGACATTCGAACTTTTACATTTAGCGATAATTGTTATATGCAGTAACCGTGCAATTGGCGATTCGAAAAAATTGAGCATGTGATGCGCAATAAACAAGGGCAATTTTCTCCCGAGAAGAATTCTGGATATTTATAAAAGGAATTTTAGTTTTTGAATCATTTATTTTATGTACAATTAATGATAGTTACTGAAACAGCTTGATTCAAAATTGCTACTTTTAGAAACTATATTTTTTTTTTTTTTCGTTAGCGAAAATTGATTATATTTGGCCTCTAAAGGTCGCTTATTATGAAATTACATACGTATTTAAAGAACTGCGATTTTATTCGAGCCTGCAAATCTATTCAACTCGTTTTCCTATCAGCTGCTGTAAATTTTAACAGTGAGATTCGACCCAAATTTTGCCTCAATAGATAATGGATATATTTAGAAAAGAATTCTAAGTATATATATTTTATAATCGTTAAACGTTTCAAAATAACAAATCAATAAGATGGACGTCCAACCGAATCATCATAGCACAGATTTCTAAATACAGCGATATGTTATTTTATTAGATAAAAAGTTTTTTATAGGCTGCACGCAAAATTATCTACCGTAATCATGTCATTACTTCTTTGAGAATAATTCCGTTCGTATTAAGATGCATATATACACACACAATATGCGTATACCTTGTAATCGCTTTTCAGATATACGCAAGATCGTAATTAAACTAATTAGCATCAAATTTGTAATCCACGATTACATACAAATTTATCCGATAAACTCCCGCTTAGCGAGGGACGCCGTTGGAGAGTGCAAAGTCGGCGAGTTCGAGTGTCGAGGAGGGAGAATTAGCGATAAAAGACACGATCGCTTAACAAACACTTTTATACAGATATTTCAGCTTCCGAGACATGAAAAACGAATCGTATTTATTGGCTAAGGGGCGTTGCATTTACAGTATCTAATAAGTAAGAAACTTTCTATTTTCTTAGGACAAAATAATGTCAAAACTGTTCTACGATATTATCCCAATGACTTGTTACTGTTTCGACGATCTGTCATCTATTGTTTTTCATAAAAGGTCATTTTACGCAGGAACTATTTGAAACTCAAGCTATTCTTACCTTAACAAAGCATATCATGAAAACAAAGGCATTCTAGTATAAGTGAAGTAAGGAGGAGCCTTCAGTGGCTCGACTCCAATGCGCATCTTAATCCGTTCTATAGACATGAACCCTATATACCGATTAGCACAAACACGGACAGAAATAATCTTAAATTCCCGTTGAATATAATATGAGAACAATCAATTATCGGTATGTATATTTTAGCAGAAAATGGTAACGTTTACCGAGAAATAATTTTCTTGGTACAATATGAACTCTATATAAACTGACCGCTGTACCGAAACATATTTAAATATTGTACATTAGTTTGAAAATAAAATGTAGTCTCTTTCGTATTATAAATAAAAGATCTGCTGATACGAAACAATTGTTCTTTCAATATATCGAAGAAAATTTTACTTATCAAAATGAGTCAAAATTGACTATAGCTTGACAGAGGCAACTATCTTAGCCACGAGTTAAGACAATACACTCGCAATATTTTACTTGCAGAACATGTGATGTGCTTGCATAAAAATAAAGTCTGTAAGAGAAAATTCACTGAAACGAACAGCGATTCTTACTGCCATTCACTGTCAGGCATAGAGAAATATATTTGCTGATTTTAATGTACAGAATCAACAGATATTAATGACGAGCAATCATCACTTGAATGAATCATTCGACAACCACACTGGGAAAAAATTTTAAATTTGAAGTAAATGGACATACTCAACATGTTATCATCGACTCTCAGCAACAACGTACCAACTCCGGAGAGAAAGCAAAAAGGTTCCAACTCAGGAAAATAAGCAAAATCGTACCGATTCAGAAAAATAGACAAGAAAGTACCAATTCAGAATAATAGGCAAGAAAGTACCAACTCGGAAACAAATTATTTTTACTCTAATTTAAGTTGGAAACACATTTTTCTTTTATTTGCGACGTTTTAGGAGTTTTTATTACTCCCCTCTTCAGGCTACAGAAAACACACACACTAAGTAATTCAACTTACAATAACTAAAAGACAAACATTATTGAAAAAAATTTTTTTTAAAATGAGACATCTTATCTGAGTTACGTTATCACATAAATTAATGTCACATTATATTTTTTTAAACAAGGAAGGAAAAAACGTTTACACTTAATATAAAAATATTTTCAGAAAATTCTTTTACACTATTATAAAACAATAATAATAAAAACTCACTGCCACATCAAGATCAAGTCTCAAAAATTTCGCTCCTGAGTCCCGCAATCATTATAGAAAGTCTACGTGATACGGGACTCAGGGGCAAACTGATTAATTCGAATTCGTAAAGGCAAAGCTAAGACCAATAATGGCAAAAATTTGAGACGACAAAGGAAGGGAGAGATACAAGTGGGGGACAAGTTCCGAACACTTAACGCAAAGAGCGAGAGCGCACGAAAGCGAAGAGGTGCGCGCACGTTTTCATAAGACATCATCCTTCTTGTTTAAAAAAAATATAATGTGACATTAAATTAAGAGATAAAGTAACTCAGATAAGGTGCGTCTCCTTTTTTAAAAACGTTTTTTCAATAATGTTTATTTTTTAGTTTTTGTAAGTTGAATTACTTAGTGTGTGTTTTTTTTTATAGCCTGAAAAGGGGAGTAATAAAAACTCCTGAAACGTTGCAAATAAAAGAAATATTTATCAAAAAATCGTTCGCGTTGATCAACCCCTTCATTCACCTATTTTAGAATTTATAGCAAACAATAGCATCAAGTCATTACTTTACTTTACTTTTGTCAACACATTGTTATTTTAATATTAGCGTATAAAAAAAGAAAGGAATAATTGCAAGTATTCCTTTTAAATATAAAATTAAAACTATAATTTATCGTAAATAGCTGCAAGACATAAATAAGACAACATTACTTATGTTTTGTTGCTAATAACAATGTGTTGCCAATTTAAGGATGTTCTGGCTATACAATCACTGTCAAAAATTCGTGTTTTACGTTTAGTATGCGAATAATAATAATAGTAAATCAATAAAGAATCATTTAGGTAACAATTTAAGCTTTGAAAAACCTAAATTAATTTAAAACAATAAAGTTAAGATGATCTTTAAAATTGTCAATTTCATACAAAAACTCGTAAAGGTTTCCGACAGTACCAAACCTACTTTAACCGGTTTAAAATTTTGAAGGCTTATTTTGATTCTTTAGTAATTTTAAAGCGTTCGCGAGACTTTAAAATAAGAACTTAGATTCAAATAATTAACTATATACATTATAATATGAAAAAAAATATATACGAAAGCTAATATACTGATAAATTTAACGTAAAAATATATATAAAATTAATTTAGATTTAGAATTAAGCTTTTATATTCAAATATCGCGATCGTTTTAGAATTACTAAAGAAACAATATAAGCCTTCAAAATTAAAAATCGGTTAATTAATAAAAGTTTGTGTTGGATTTCTGCGCAAATCCTCAAAATATTTTTTAAATGTTCCCTGTCCCTTAGTAATAAGCAATAATTTATACCTAGCCTAAGCCTGTATACAACGATGTTTTTTCCGAGACGTGCGTACGCACTTTTTCCTTTATGAGACAGATTAAGAAAAGCGCAGCGTCCAAAAAAGAACCCACCGAGACTCTTAGGTCCCTAGTGCAATTAAGCACACATGCGCCGCAGCTTGGCGGAAAGCCCGCACAAGTACCTTTGGTGTTCGTGCGTCATCGGGTAGCTGTTCAAGGATGCAAGCGCCCAAAATCTCGGGCCCAGTTTTATAGCCCTGCGGCATCAAGCGGTCGAACTTGCAGTTCGACAGTCAGTCGTCGTCGAAAGTCTCTAAAGCATAGAACTCAAAGCGCGCAGTTGTCGAGCTGAACGCTTCACTCGCAACTAACAACTTGTATTCATTTCTTTTTACTTTAATATATTATTTTTACACTGCACAAGTCTGCTGTCTCGTTGGTGTATTTATTTTCCGTTGAATCCCCAATAGTTTGACGCTGTCGAAAATCTTTGGAGATATCGTACAAAATTAACAATTTCAAAAACTAACGTAACTATATTGTTTAAAAATTAATTTTGGTTTTCAAAGCTTACATAGTTACCTAAACGATTCTTTATTGAGTTTCTATCTGATAGCCAGAGATTAATTTTGCGCATTAAATGATTCGCACTAAAAGTAAATCACTAACTTTTGGCAGTGATTATGTAACCAGAACATCCTTAAATTAGAGTTAAAATAATTTGTTTCCGAGTTGGTACTTTCTTGTCTATTTTTCTGAATTGCTGCTTTCTTGCCTATTTTCCTGAGTTGGTACCTTTTTGCTTTCTCTTCGGAGTTGGTGCGTTGTTTCTCGGAGCCGACGTTATATTACCATTTTACTTTTTTAGTAAAATTTATTAGATTTTCAGTAAATTTTATCAAAAAGTATAGTAATTTGTATATAACATCCCGAGTTGTCCTCAAATCCCCAGAAACGTTTAGAATAATTGAAGTTTAGAATAAAGAAAATATATTCTTAATTTTATTATGAATAAATTTTATTTTGTCACAATCAAACTTTGCTACGAAAAGATATTCTTTTTATAGCGAAAAGAAATCCATTTGATGTCAATTTCAAGAGGAAATTCCGTTTGTGACGAAAAGCTTGCTTTCCCCGAAAGGATCGTTTTCTTAGTGTAGTATAATGAGGGAACACGTGAATTACATTCATATACTAAAGACTACACATCGATCAAATGAATATCACGCTAATAAATGTATAAGCTGTACGTATATCCCTGCAATTTGCAACAGATATATGCAAACTGCAATCAATGCCGGCATAGCTTTCGGCTCGAAGCTTGAGTATAAGCTGTCTGTCTGTCATTGACCGAGTGTCAAGTTTCATGTTTTGGTTCGCGTGGACACATTCGGAACTATATTCGTCTCTATTGTTGACTCCTTCGCTATCCGCTGCTAATCTTCCTCGCACATTCTCTCTCCCTCTTTCAAAATCTAGTGCAAACCTATAGTAATCGGTCTCAAAAACCAGATAAAAAATGAAAAACAAGAAGGGAAAATCGTGAATGGTTCGTGTCGCGCATTCAAGTGTCTTGTTTTGGTTTGTGTGGACACAGCCGGAGCCGTGTTGTTCCTCTCTGTGCATTTGTTGACTCTTTCGTTATCAGTTGTTGCCCTTCCTCTCTCTTTCTCCCTCTGCTGCAAAATCTAATATAAATCTAGTAATCGGTCTCAAAAAGCAGATAAAAAAAAAGAAAAAAAGAAATGTAAAAACTAGGAAGCATCTCCTCGCTCTCTCTCTCTCTCTCTCTCTCTCTCTCTCTCTGTCTCCCGCCGCCTCTGTTTTCCTTGCATTCTCGTAAAGTGATAAGATAATACAGCGACATGAAAAAGGAGAAATCGGCTGCGTCCAGAGGCGAGCGATGTGAAAAACGTCGAAAATGAGAAGCGTGACGGGGACGTTCGTCTATTAATGTTGTTTTCAAATCGAGGCGCCAATGTTTTTGTTAGGCACGCATCCGCTTGATAATAGAGATATCCTCTTATATATATAACCCCGAGTCTCTTTCTCCTCACCCTCCGTCGGTATACAGAGTGGCCCATCACAACAATTATATGTGCCTTGATGAACTGAAGTGTTAGGTAAACATAACGCCCGATAACGTTCATCTAAATTAAACAAAAAACTATAAATATATACTATATCGCCGGGGTAATCCGTGTATAGACTTAGTTCCTTTTTTAGACTCTAATACATTCCTGAGATATAAAATTGTGAATCATCTCGGTATGGTAATTTTACTTGCGACAGGTTGGCAGAAAATTTTTGTAACCATTATCTAACCGAAACA
Organism: Megastigmus stigmatizans; assembly: GCA_900490015.1. NCBI lineage: Eukaryota > Metazoa > Arthropoda > Insecta > Hymenoptera > Megastigmidae > Megastigmus > Megastigmus stigmatizans. The sequence goes on along the minus strand of UELV01170485.1, from coordinate 1,182 downwards.
GCGTTTATGCAACTTGAATCAAGTCGCAAAAATACATACTAACTTTTAATGGTTGCCGGTACTTATATGAATCCTTGAAAAATGCATTCTCTGATGCTGACAAAATTTAATGTTACACATTAAAATTTCAAAAAACAATATAATCTTGCCATTGTACAATCTGTTTGTAAGAGGGTTCTGTCACGGACATTTAAAGAGAGAATAATAAGTGCCAGTATAAAAAATATCTAATATGCATGTATCGCGGTATCATTTTCATAGTTAAATTGCTTTTCTCAAGAATAAAAGTTTGACTCCAATAGGACAAAATTTATTTAAATTAATCTCCAATAAATTGAGCTTAAAAAAGGTCGCTTCTACCAATTCATATTTGTTTATTTGTATTTGTCTGTGGGATATTAAATGCATTGCACTCGCGACTCGAATGAAAAAATCAACTCACAATACAATGCTTTCTTACATAATAGGGTATTTTAGAATGAAAATTATTAATAATTTCTCTCCATGCAGCTCAACAAGTTATGCGAGTCAAATGCAAAAGGTGCATAGACTCACATGGAAGGGGCAAAGAGAAATGGAAAGGGAAAAAGAGAGTGCTTCCCCCACTCTGAACACATTACAGACACGCCTACTAAGCTTCCACGCCGACTCGACTTGGAATTCTGTTTTGAATTTTCTCTCTCCGGAAGGAAGGGATATTTTTAAACTATCTACTGGCTACGCAATTGAACTTTATAATATATTTATTTACCAAAATCTTAGCCATGCAATGCCCATTTTAAATTCTGTATGTAATATAATTCTAATTTGTTGTTTCGCACAACACAATTCTAATAATAATCGTTTTATTCAAACCTTAACATTGGTATAAATGTTTATTAGTAAATATGTATTTTTATTTAAAAAATATGTGCTTTATTCATCAGTAGTCGGACAGGTAGAGCTAGAAGTCGAATTATCAGATCGTTACTATGTACATTAACCTTTAAAAATGGATGCACCAAAATAGCACTTTAAACTTTCATTTGAAGTAAAAATTAGTTTTTTTCATCGAGAAATAAGATTACAATAGCGGCCAAGTTAATTAAATCAACAATTATTATTACTATAGACAAAATTAAATTTCTGTAATAAACATTTTTTGGTAACGTCTATAGGGTAAGTGTGTCAGTTATCGTGCCC
>UELV01170460.1:0-11435 GCA_900490015.1 Megastigmus stigmatizans | reverse complement strand
TTCGAGTAAACTAAAGAAGTACAAATTCTGCATTTCTCTGTTTCATGCACGAGAACATTTTTATACTGTAGATCAAAATTTACTCGAAACTGAAAGAATGACACTTAATCTTTATACTACGTATTCTCTACAATTTTTGTTTAAAATCGTTATTTGTTTTAGTAATAAGTGTAATTAATCACGTTTTCTGCAATGTCCATTGAGAAGAAAAGTTGCTTATCTTACAATATTTGAAATTGCAATTAATTAGTGGAAAACCTTCGAAATTTATATATTCAATTTATCATTTCTGTGTATTATTAAAGATAAAATTATTCGAGGTATATTTAGTGCGCATATTAAAATCAGGAAGAACAACCCCTTCACATTTTTTATTGATCTATTGTGTATAGTTTTGATACCTCTGGATCCGCGAACTTAGATTGAAAAAAATTCTAAATTCCTCATTGTGAATTTATTATAAATGAATACAAGACCCAGTTCACGGAAAGTTCAGTTTATGGGAAGTTGAATTAAGTCAAATTGGTTGAGAATGTGATATATGGCAGATCAAAAGTACCAATAAACCCGAAGTTTTACAGTGAAGAGTTTTTGAGATACAGAAGGCCAAGCATCCGATTTTACGTTGTATTAAAAACTCTAGTTTCTAAAATATTCGGGGTTAAAGGATTTTATATAGATATTCTGTATAACGCAAAATCAGATGTTTGACCTTTCTGTATCTCAGAAGCTGGTCATTTACAGACTTCGGGCCCATTGGTACATTTGATTAACGTGTTATGATTTGCCATTAATTGCCTTTCCAATCAATCTTATGTCAACTTTCTATAAGGTGCATGCGGTCCCTTCCAGTAAATGTACTTTTATCAAAAAATTATGAGCACGAGAGGTAATTAAAAATTTGATCATGGGTAGAAATTAACTATTTGTTAGTCGTTTCTTCGTTTGTTATTGTTCGACTATCGTCAATAGTAATTTTTCATATTATATCGTTAAATTTTAAGTAAATAAATTATCAAAGCATTCCTTGAGTCGAAAAAGTATCTAAACTGATAAATATACGTACAGTAAAAACACATTAAAGCACTTTCAATCTTACATTGCGGATTTAAAGGTTTTTTTACGAAATAAACTAAAATAAAATTATATTTATAAAATTAAAACTATTAAAAAGGCAAAGCTATTTTTTGGAATTGATTATAATAAATTTTATTTATTTAAATTCATAGATACCGAATACATTAACTTAATATAATATAAACTGACAAATTTCTTAATGTTTAATATAATATATAATAGTTTTAAAAATTATAGGATTTTCATGACGCCATAGCTCCAAAAAGTTAACAAAGAAAATAAGCAATGACTAGTTGAATATGCAATTAATTAAAACGTCGTTTTTACCCAATTGCCAAATAAATTAAAGGCGATCGACTGCCATACATTATTGCCATATCTATATCAAGAAATATAATTCATATAATAATATAAACAGTACAGAATTAGGTTTAAAATTTATTCTTATAAATCTTATAAAAAAGATAGCAGTACATGACATTTTTTAATTACTCTTTATGTATTCAAACTTTAGGATATTAATAATAGAAAGTGAATCTAATTATGTTTAACGCATTAGTGTAAGTGTGACGTACAAATATGTATATTATTAAGCCTGATTTGTACATTAATTGCTAATAATAATTATCTGTCGAAGTCTATACAAGCAACGATATTTTACATATTTTGATTTCAGTAAAAAAAAACTATTTGGATTTGTACAAAATGAAGATGTCATTGTACTCCTTGGGCCATAATGTACTAACAATGTTGCAAAGTTTGAAACAGTTATTTATACAAGGCAGTGCAACAATGTTCTTGATATGCATAAATCCTAGTATTTTCTATTGGAATCAAAATACTAAAATATTGGTAAGATAGAATTATTGCAAAATTTTTAATGGAAACCATTTATTATTTCATAGGTATCAGAATTGTAATGTAATGTGAGTTCAGTTTTTACCCATACATGTAATTTTGTTTATATTTCGATAAGGCTTTACAAGGTCTATTGTGCGATATTTAGTGTCCGATAAATCTAACTTATATAATATATAACTGTATATCGCATGAGATTAACATAACACTTTATATTAATCTCATGCGGTTGAGGTAACGACCACAAATTTATATTAATCTCATGTGGTTGAGGTAACGACCGCAAATTTATTATTTCTTTACCTGCATGTATGCATATATTAATGTAGACGACATAAACACGATATCGATATGCAACATTAATATCGTTGGGCATTAGTTACTCTATGTCACTCGGAATTGTCCATAAGACTGTAAAGACACTCATTTATATCATATAGACTTATAGAAATGAGCGAATCCACGTGCACGAAGCAAGTGGTTCGATGAAAAAAAAAAAGGTCGAAAGCGCTAATCCAGCAGTACTCGACGAGCTATATAAGCAGGTGTGAATTTGAGTGGCGAACTCGGAAAGAATGCACCGCGCGATCAGCGTATACACGAATGCATGGGCAAATACAAAAATCGATAAGCCGCGCGCATGAGAGAGAGAGAGAGAGAGAGAGAGAGAGAGAGAGAGAGAGAGAGAGAGAGAGAGTAGCGAGAACGAAAAAAAAAACATTTGGCAATGTAGCGGGCGGGCAAAATTGAAAGCCTGCCGCGTCGCCGGTTCCCTGAGACCCTAACTTGTGACGTCGCGTACGATATCTCACAGGCTAGATTCTCTGGTATTGGCGATGAGTGCTGCCTTTTGACAGATCAAAAGTCAGTCCTTACATCAGAGATACAATATATTATACCGTATATGTGTAAGCATGTGTATATGTGACATGTGCGTTTGAAAAGAGAGAGAGAGAGAGAGGGAGAGAGTCGCTTTGGCCAATACATATTTGCGATTTCTCTCCCTCGTTTGAAAAGCCAAATTCGTCCTCTCTTCGATTTCCTTCTGTTATATTGGCCGCGAACGCTCGAGGTGTCTTGCTGCGATTTGGCCGGTTTCTACGATGAACCGCTAAGCTTGAGAATTTGTACAAGTACTGTATTAAAGTTTTGTAATTTTATTAATTGTGCATTGTATATGTTATTTTTCATGTTTCTTATACTCATAAATTTATCGCAACAAATGCGCAGAAAATCTTTTTGAAGATTTATGAATGGGTGACGTAAAATTTATAAGATTTATCAATAAAGTTGCATAAAATAAGTTAACCAATGTCTAATATCATTCGTTCCTAAAAAATACGAACAGTTTATTTATTAGTCCCCTCAATGGGCGAGGCAAAATGTTTTTTATTATATGTTATAATTTGAATGAATTTTAACAGAATATTATTAAAAAAATGTTAAATTTTAACGTTCATATCTTCAAAGAAATACCTGCGGTTTATTAAGATTTTTGCGCTAATCTCGCCTCACCTACTCTTGTACCAAATAATGTAGAAAAATAAGGTAAGTTGAAAAATCTGTGTTTCCTTAGCAGTTTAAATACTTCGAATCATCTGAGATTATTGCTCTATAGCATCGAAATACATCGATGTTAGTCTATATAAATAAAAAATTGACTTTAAATACCTCTTTATAAAATATCCTCTTTATTTTAAGTTGAATCACACATATGTCTGTACCGAAAATTAGTCTTTTACTAAATCTGTAATAATTAAGCATGTAATGTGTATCTTCGAGTTTTAGTTAAGTACGAATGTAAAGTATGCTTAAGTAAATGATATAAACCTTATAAAACTTTAATTATAGCAAAATAAAATAAATTTAACTAGGTTTTGTGTGCATCATAAATTTAGTCAACACTTTTTTATTTTTCATCCAATTTGACTGTAAAAGTTTAAATTTTTTGTTAATATGTTTAGCATCATTCGCTAACACTTCGAAATTTGAAGAAATACTTTTGACGAGGAATTATTACCGATTTTATACAAGTACAGTCTGTTTCAAAACTTAATTTTTCCTGAAAATCGCCTATAAGTCACTATGAAATGTATTGTTTCCTGTTTTCTTTTAGTGAATCGATGCATAATACTTAAACAAACAATCGAAACTTTGTATAAGTTAAACTGTATGAAAAATAAAAAACGGTCAACTAATTTTATCATCGTATACAGTTCAGAAAAATTTGTATTTCTAAAATAGAGCTGTAATAATTTTCATTTACTGCAATGAAAGTTTTATAAGGCTTATATCGTTCTCTTAAATGTGTTTTATATTCCTACGGAGCTGTAAACTTTAAAAATGCCTCATTAATTAATTATTACAGATTTTGTAAAAGACTAACTTTCAGAACAGATTGTACATGTGATTTAGCTTTAATATAATATAATATTGTATTTGGAAATGCACAATATTTTAAGTATTAAATATTGTAGCGAATAAATCAATTATTGCCAGAAACATTAATAATACATTAAAGATTATTGTGAGAAGCAGTCAAGTCTACAAGTGAAAAAATATGACTTATACTACTTGGACGTAAATTATGTACACAGCAATTAAAAATTCAGCGATGCTTAATATTCACAAATATTTGTATTACATGAATAAAATCATTAAAAAGTTAAAGTTTTTTACAGATTAATACCATAGATACACAAGATTATAAAATTATCCTGTACATGAGATCTGACTGGGCTAGTCTTATGCACTATTTTTGACGTGGTGAATGCAAATCTTCACAAACTCACAAGCAGTTCACACGTCACAAGTTTGAGATATCTTTAATTACATGATTTCAAAATATAATATATAAACAATTTTTGGATGTGGTGGCGTATAATACTCATCCCTCCTTTCAAAATCCATTTCGAACCATGCATATATGATTTTTGTCTCCAAGATATACTAATTTAAAGTTCACAAAGATTAAAATCTATAACTGTTTGATTAATTTGATTGCTTTTGAGGTAGATTTTCGGATGTTAAATTGCCATATCTCGAAAGATAAAAATGAATTTTGAAAAGGGTGACGACTATTATGTAATACTTACTGAAATATTTAAAAGAAATTTGTTAACCTTGCATTTTATGATAATGAGTTTCCTAATATCAAAAACGTCTCAAAATTGTGACGTGATGAACTTATTCTAAGGTCAGATTTGGATTTAGCACAAGAATAGCCGTCAGATCTCAGGTACAGCATACTTTTATAAATTTGTGTGCCTCTGTATTTATTGATTATTTGTGTATTGTTTTGTAAACTAGATTATTTTAGAAAGCATAAATTAGATTGCAAATTAAAATCTAATTGCATGAAATTTTTTCCATTGATGCTATGTTTGTTTTTTTACGAATAGGTATGTTACATTTATATTACTATATAGTTTGCATAAGTATTTATTTAATAATTGCCGATTGCTTCATTTAAATCGACATTTAAAAAATATATTGTCTTTATTACAAAATATTACAAAAATTTTATAAACAATGTTTATATACAATTATCATGTTACCAATACAATGCTTTTTAAGCGCGAACAAGTAACAACTCTGTTAAAATTGGAATTGACTGTTACTCAATTTTGTTTAGCGACATATCACTAGCATGAAAACGTATCTTAATTGCGGCATGGTTGAAACTAAAAACATGCTGCTGTACAAGCATTTTAATTCAATATTCCATTATTATACTTCCAATTTTAATTAAATTAAATAAAATTCCTGTATCAAAAAATTAATATTAATATTGTGTACTTATTTTAGATTTTTAATAATTAAATCGGTCGATATTGACGAGTGAAAAGTTATTTATCTACTACTATGACAAAATAAGGTCTGAGATTATATTTACAATTATAAATTCCGTTAATGGACTCATTCCATAACATATTAATAGTAATTTACGTCTCTTTTTATTACAGAAATTCATTGTAACACCAATTATTTTCGACGACACTAATAAGTTAATATAAAATAAATTTCGGGCCAATTCGAATAAAAAGAAATAAATAGAAACACCAAATTTTAAAGTACAAGAAAATATCACAGACCTGAAGAAGAAGGCAACAATGCCAGCCGAAACATCGTCATAATAAAAAAATAATTTTGACTCGTATCGAACACTTTAACTCCAAAAAAATTAATCAATGAATCATTACAAATAATTTTAAAAATTTCTGGAATCCATGAAGCTGTATAATAAGAATTTTGTTCATGCATATTTACAATTAATTTATCTCCGTTTTCATACCATTTCTATCAAAATACATTTCACCTACACCTCTATTGATCATCAAATTTTCAAAACATCAGACCGATCATATGCAGTATATCAATATATTGAAAACAATTTTGTTATATAAAATTTTTACAATTAATTAATGGAAGAAGCATTTTATATCATTCTTAGTCATAATAAATAAGAAATTTAATTAAAGAAGCTAATTATGAGAAAAATAATTGAAAATTTTCGTTACAAGATGTATATTATAATATAAGCTTTATTAAATTTTTTTGTAAAACACTTTTCGTATAACACTTCTGCCTCTTATTTTATTAATAATAAAATAAACGCAGAATTCACGCATTTTTTATATAATATATAAATATCTATAGTTTAAGTTTACGTTACAATTAACGAAGATTATAACAATCTTTTAAATGTTCTGATTGCTGTGATAAATAGTATTATATTGTACAATACTTACATAATATTTTTACTTAACACCATAAACATCGACCAATCGTTATTCAACAAGTGTCTAGTACAATTGCAACGTACAATTAAATTTTCATAGTATTTATTTAATAGGTTTAAAAAAATATGTTTTCTGATTACTAAGATACTGTAAAAATACTGTACAAGACACTGTTTGTTCAAGCCGAATAATATTGGTTACAGTGCTTAAACTATATTTAATACCCTAAACAGTATAGTTCTTTGTAGTTTACAATTTATGTACACATTTTTCATACAATTAAAAAACTTATAATGAATGTGTTAATTTTAAATTATAGCAGTAAGCAGTATTAAATTCTATATTAGAATTTAAGAAATTAAATAATTATGTTTATTTCTTTGTCTATAATAAACAATTATTTACTTATACCTAGTGGATTATAAAATATAAGAATAATTTTCGAAATTTTTACCATACAAAAAAAGTTACAGAATAAATGGAAGGTCATGTACATTATTTTTCAAAAGCTTTTTACATTTCTTTGGTATCTACATATTATAAAATAAAAGTTTAAGAAAAGTAATACGAGTAGTTAAAAAAAACGTTTTTGAAAGTGCATTAGAAAAATTTGATATCAAATTTTATGGAAAAATATAGTTAATTATATTTACATAAAATTTAAAAAAAATCTATTTACCATGAAAATCTGTAAATAAAAAAATTATTTTGGTAAGCATTAATTTTCAAAGTAAATATTTCTTGTTAATTTAATAACTTACTTTATCAAAAGTATTGTCTACCCTCATCCACAAGTTTACTTAATTCTGCAGCAGAATAGCCAAGTAATTGTTTCAAATCGCAAACAAACTTATACACAAAGCGTTTACCTTGTACTTTAGAAATCATGTCACCATCATAGTAGTATCTCAGTGCTCTACTAAGTTTCTCATAGTTCATTGAAGGCTTATTTTTACGTGCGCCCCATAACTGAGCTACTGCTTCAGGTTGATTGAGTTTAAATTCACCTTCTGTTCCCACCCATTGAATGGCACCTTTGTGTTCTCGATCTGTTAAAAGTTCTAATAAAAATTGCCACAACTGTATTTGTCCACTGTTAACTGTTCTACTCGATGCAGCCAGTACAAGAGGAGAAGATTCAAGATTGGTTAAGGGTACATTAACCAAACGTGTCTGCTGATTAACTACTGGCCTAGATTTATTTGCCTTTTGGTTTTTTGGTTTTATACTTTTCTCTGGTGAACTATCATTTGATTGTGGTACTGGATCTTTTTGCACTACAGCTTTAAATTAAAAAAAAAAAAATTATTACAAATATAATGATTATGAATTATAGATGTGCATTAGCAATTTTTAAATTTTTAAATTTATTTATAATCAGTAATTGGCATATGTAACTTACCAACAAATTTACATTTTCTCAGTAATTCTAAATGAGTCCAGAATACATCTCCTGGATCAAGAGGTACTTTTGCTTGAAATTCTTCAAGAGTCAAATTGCATAGCTGAGCTCCTGTTATATTCCAGTCTGCTAATTTTAATGAAACAAGATTGAACTGTCTAACCGCCCATTGAAGCCAATGTTTCACATGTGTTTGTGTCCAATCTTTTGGATCTGCTGGAATTTTTAAACGTTCCTAGAAAAAAAAATCATTAAATAAAATTTTAACTATATAGTAAGACTATTTTATTGTCAATGAAATGGTAAATAAATTATTCTTTTCACTCTTGATCTCAATAGTCATATGGTAAGCGCAAGATACATTCTTTATCAGAGAAATATTAAAAATAATAAAAAAGACTAAAAATTATAGTGATTTAAATGCAATTTTTTCATAATGTTAATTTGGAATGATTTTTTAAACATTTGAATAATTGGCAATAAATAGTTTTAATTAAAAACTATAATAGCTTCTAGAGATCGAGAGAGTTGGTGCTTTCCTTTACTTATTAAATTTTAGTAGCATGATAAAATTGTTTTCAATTTTTTAGCCTGCTGCAAGTATGTTATATAATGATAAAATACACCAGATAATCATTTATAAATGAATTAATAATTATAGCTATATTAAAAAAGAATGTATGGTTCAAAAGATTTACCTGATCTTTTTTGTACTGAGCATCTACCATCCATCTAATAACATTTTTATTTTCTTCTGGGTTTGGTGTTGATGCTAGTATTGAACAAATTTTTTTTATTTATGTTTTTGCATAAGTTATGAATTATATACAACGATCTTGCAGTTTACTTTATAAGTGCAACAAAAAATTATTGTTTTTTTACTTCATATTTAATTTTAGTTGAAGTTCAATTTTGTTAATAAAATGCATTTAAACAAAGTTTCATCAGACTGTATAAAAAAATAAACAAGATAGGAAATTTAGTTGTTATATTCCAAAAATGCAAATTACAAGCTCATAAGTACATATTTCTTAAAATATTATAATATAACTCGTTTTCCTTTACTTACGACTACTTTCTGCCAAATCAATATATTCTTCTGCAGGCTTAAGAACATCCACAATATTTATACGTTTCTGTGGTTGTTTAATTTGAACATTAACTTGTACTAATCCTTCCCCTTGGACACATTGATCAACTAAATTCTTATGATTTTCCAACTATATAAAATATGAAATGAATTAAATATGAAAATATAAAGCCGCAACTAAATTTTCGAGTCAAAAATAAATAATTAAGTACCATCTGAGTATCTTGGAGCCAAAATGAATAGTCCGATAATTCAAAACCAAGTCTTTGTTCCAAAAGATTTCTGAGAGTTGATAAAGGTTCTCGAATATCCATATGTTGCATGAGAACTCCTTCATTATAATCATCTCCATTTATTGTACCTTCTAAAGCAAAACAACTTGGTTCTACTTCCAAGTCTGAACTTTCTTGTTGTAATTGAGTCATTATATCATCATCTTGTGATAATATCCCATCTGGTTCCATTTTTATTCTTCTCATCATAGTAAAGTCTGAATCTTCATCAGTATCATAACTGAAAAAAATTCTTAAGTAGCTTATTAGTTCAGAACGAAAATAAAAATCCTTTGAATTATGCTAACCACAGTTTTTATCTGTTTATGGTATTATTATATATTATTAGTTAGAAAATAATGAAAGCATTGAATATTTATCTAATTTGTAAATTAATGACAATAAAAAACTAGAACAGTTTTAAGCATACTAAATAATATTGCAATAAAGGTAGAAAATTTTATATAGTTTTATAATAAATTTTTGTAGGGTTTAAAAAATGCTCAATAAAATAGTTTACACAAGGATTTGCGCATTAAATGAAATTTATTGAAAATAATGATTTTTAACAAAAGGCGAAAATATAAAGTTATAAATATGATTTTGAGATTTAAAAAGGTATAGGTTATGAACAGTATGTGAATCAAGTTACCTTCTATCGGAGCCTTTACGTTGATTTATGTGATCCATGATTAGTTTAATACAAAAAATACGTCTAAAATATACCATCAAATGTAGTTCAATTCATCATAAAACTATTAATTGTCGCACTGTGTACGTGCCGATCAACGTGTCGTAATTTTCTTCAAAGTGATAAAGAAATAGCAGAGATGAATAAAGCCCCTTGCACGCTAAAGGAATAGCAGCCGGGGAATAAGGAATAAGGAGGAACAAGAGGGAATAAGAACTTTGTTCCTCGTTATTCTGCCGTGTTCCCATGGTCTTCGTAGTCTTAACCTACATAAATGTAAAAAATAAAAAATAATTTTGGAGTATTATGGAGAAAGTGAATACTGATGAATTTGATTATATGCTGTGCATCTAATAATAAGGTAAGCATTATTATTGATATTTATTTATAAAATTAGTTCAAATAATAATGAAAATTTCATATAGGTAATATAAGACAAACACTCCAAAAATATTGGATTACCGAAGATTTGGTCTAAAGTAACGACATTGTTTTCATAATAAATTCATATTAATAAAATAAACGTATTAAGCAACAATATTAAATTTTATTTTATTAGGCGCCACAAATAATTTAGCCTATTAATTTTACAATATTAAAAATGTAACTTTCTGTACATAGCTTTGTTCACTAAATAGTAATTCAATATATAATGCAATAAATTATTTATTTTATTGATACAACACTGATAAATTATAAATTAAACATTTTTTATTCCAATTCGCTTAAGTATCTCATAATTTTTTTATACTTCTTTGTAGCATCAACTATTGCTAATTTTTTCAGCTCAGCAGCCACAAGAAGTCCAAACAATTTATCTATGTTATTCAAATCAGGTGACTCTTTTTCAACTGTACTGCTTTGCACGAACTCAGAGAATTAATATTTGAATTAATGCTATTAAAGGCAGACTCAATTAAATTAGTCTGTTTAGGAGGTTTGTTCTTATGTTTATTTCCTGAATAACAATTTTGTGAAGTCTGTTGTTGGTGATTGCTGTATGCACAGATATTTGAAAAAGTGCTGTAAAAATTAATGTTTAATTAATATTCAGAATTACAATAATATTTAATCAATTACTGGATATTTCATTAAAATTACGTTCTACTTTTAGAGTCATCTTCAAACAGCGATCTCATTTGATCATATAATGGCCAAGAGCTTCTTTTTCATTTAGCAGAACCACTTTTAGTCTCTTTTTCTCTTGCCATTCTTTCTTTATGATAATTTGATTTTAATCTTGTCCAACGTGCTTCACAATTTGTAACTAAAAAATATTTTTACACAATTTCAAAATAAAATT